>CAUYSK010094948.1:0-13422 GCA_963575035.1 Avahi laniger
ATTTCTTTCTATTTTTTTAGTAGAGACGGGGTCTCGTTCTTGCTCAGGCTGGTCTCGAACTCCTGACCTTGAGCGATCCGCCTGCCTCAGCCTCCCAGAGTGCTAGGATTACAGGCGTGAGCCACCACGCCCAGCCCATGAAAGTATATTTTTTTTAATCTCAGTGGAAACTAGGACAAAACACATTGCCTAAATTCATTCACTTATGACAGCAAAGTCCTATCCTTTATAAATGAAGATAACAGTATTAGTAAACCTCCTCAAAAAAGCATGCACTCTCATAAAAAACTTCCGTGTTTTACCACCTAGTAACATGACCATCTCTAAACCCAATACAGTTTTTAGAGAGTTTCAATTTCTATTTTTATCTGGAAGACAACAAAAAATTCAGCTGGCCAACCTCTACCATCTGCACTGTCCAGTGTGGTACCTACTAGCTACAAGTAGCTATTAAACACTTGAAATGTGGTCAGTTCAAATTGAGATATACTTCCAGTATAAAATATACCCAGGATTTCAAAGAAAAAAATAATTTAGAAAAGGAATGAAAAAAAGCAAAATATCTCATTAATAATTTTTATATTGTTTATACGTTCAAAAATATTTTTGATATACTAGATTAAAGAAAATATATTACTAAAATTCATTTCACTTATTTCAATTCACTAGAATTATAATTACATAAGTACCTCACTTACGTTATTATTGGACAGCCCTACTTTATATTGATAAATGTAACTCAACTAGGATCCATTTTAAAAGAGATACCTATTTACTAAGACAGAAATCATAAAACTTGAAGTGTAAATCTTGCGAGTTATAAAAATCAGGGAAAACTTTTCTGATCCTAAGCTAAGTATAGTAAGACTCGTAGTTACATGTGCTTTTATCTGCACCCTGATTTCTAATCCATCTCCCACCTCCAGTCCTCAATCCCTACCTCTGGGGAAGGAAGGAAGAGCTGGAGTGAGGTTCAGGAGTGCTCGTGGATGGACTGAGAATGTCTACTTTACAAATCACTGGGTTTAAAACAAAAAGTTAAAGTTCAACAATGTGTCAGACAGCAGGTATATTTAAGAGGGTGCCATAAAAATATCTTGTACCTGTGATGAATACACCTTTTTTTATATCTGCCTATTAAAGTTTTTAATTCTAAATTCAATTCAAATTCTAATCGAATGAGTATTCTTTCCATATCTCCCAGTCTCAATCTTCCCTTCCCCATACTCTCATGGCAGTTTACAGTGTTAGATTATAGTCATTTTTTTAGCCCCCAGAGCACCCGGCCTACTATCCTACACATCCAATAAACATCTATTAACATTTCTTCAGTGGTTCCTGTAAATCTGTCTCAACAGAAATGTTTGCTGAAATTTGGTGGACTCCAAATCCTACTGTCCAATTGGCACATTTAAACATAACACATTTACAACTTATACCATCTGTCATTAATTGTATAAAAACTATCTAATGAGATGGCAATATTCTAAGGACAGGAACCATGTTTTATTTCTAAAACACCTAGTGCATTATCTTATGATGCAAATCCAGTATCTGACATGCTGAATAAAGGGAGCACTACATCAACTAATAAACATTGGCAAAAAGCAGCCCTTAACCTTGGGAGACTCTAGATGAGCTTAACCTTGGATGGGGAAAGTCAATGGAAACGCCAGTCACTTATGAAGGGTTACACCAATTTTTACTGATTGCCTGCTATATTTAAGGCTTATGCTTACACCTAAAAAAGACATAGTCCCTACCTTTTGGAGCACATGGTCTCTTAAAGGATCCTTTTATTTTAGTAGATACACATATATAATTTACACATCAGAAGACTTCTCCAGCATTTAAACCACATTAAATACTTTGTTAACTGCAATCTATCACCACATGAAATTCTATGCATAGTATCTACAATCCCATATAATCTCAGTAAATGAGAATAAAGTTCTAAGGTATATTAGAACCAGAGACATATATATTTACATAGGTAAATATATATCCTCTGTTATGCAAGTATACTTTATTAAAATACATAAAATCATTTATTTCATTTTAGATTAAAAAACAAAACAAAAACTGATTTACCAACAAAAAATAAAGGCACATTATTTTGAATTAAAAAATGGTTAGCTTCTGGTCCAATTATTATGACCCCAAGATGAGATTCTTCACTACGAAATAAATACCTTACTGTCCTCCTTCTGCCCCTTTTTAATGTAAGCATTTTGTTGATGTAGTGGTTAAAATTATCCTTGCTTTATTCATTTTAAATCTTTATTTATTCTGACCTTGGGCTATATCTTTTTTCCTCACCAAGGGAGGAAGTAGCCTTAAAATACTACAATACGTTTTTTTTTTTTTTTTTTTTAGTAAAGATAGGGTCTCACTCTTGCTCAGGCTGATCTTGACTCCTGAGCTAAAGTGATCCTCCTGCCTCAGCCTTCCAGAATACTAGGATTACAGGCATGAGCTACCGCAGAGGGCCACTATAATACCATGAAGGTTTAAGTATATCTGATTTATAGAAGACTTAAATGAGATACATAATTACATGAGAAAAAAATTAATGTCATTTTCCCAGATATTATAATATCTAAAATTAATTATTTTCTAAATGTTATGTGATTAGGTGTATTTTCCCTGCATTGAGTATTTTTGCTGTTTATTGTCTAAGTGGTATAGATTTAGGTAAACTTACATAATCTAAAACTTACTTAGTCATATTTAATCCAAATTTTACTTCAAGGAATTTCAGCATGTGCCCATTTTCTTTGTGTGGGACAAATATCTAGAAGAGAAAAACACTAACTAAATAAAAAATATTAACTATGCTTACAGCGATATGCTTTTTCCAGTACTACAGACAGAAAACACAGCAAGACTACAAAACAAAAATATGAATTAAATCATACATGGTATGACTATGAAGTAAAGAGATTTACTAACATAAATCAATCACATCACCTTATGCTTAAACACAATAATTAAAATGGGGTAGTAGGAAATTTCAACCATATCCCACCTGGCTGGAGTAACCTACCCACTCTTCTGACAACCTTTCATTTGTCTCCATTTATTCCATATATTGCTTAAGGTTAACTGAGTGATGATGATATTTTAAATTAAATGGAAAATAAAGTGTATTTCTCTTTTTCTTTTTAAGTATACAGAGAAAAGACTCGGAACCCTATTTTTTCATCCAATATGCTATTTATGATCATTGTCCAACTCAAAATTACATTGTTTCAACACCATTACCTTGCTATCTCATTATTCTCATTAAAATTTAGTCCAATATAATTCATTATTCAATTTGCTGTACTACAAGAATCTCAGACAGTTGCTTACCTTCATTATGATATTCAATGTCACTGTCAGAGTGCACACCAAGTAAAAATTAATTACTTTCATTATTTTAGCTACAAAAGTTCCTTTCTTCACATTCAGCTATGGGGGAAAAATCACATGAACAAAGAAGTGAGGTGTAAAAAAAATCCACAATTTAAAAATTTATCACAAAAATAATAAAAAGGCAATTCTAATTACCTGAAGGCACTTAGCAAGCATTAAGGCTGCTACTAAACTTAATAAAGGAGATACTAATAAAGCTGGATTCTCAAATTGTAGTAAATATCCCAGAAAGAGAGAAAATATATAGATTTTGTAAACTTCATAAACCTGTTGTAACAAAAATAAAATGAATGAGAATAATATAAATTTTATTATACATCTTTTCATTAGTTTTGTTTAGACTTGACTGTAATTATACAGTAAATGCTCTACTATAATTTAAGACAATATTATACAAACATTGAATTCATATTTGTAATGTTATGGTACATAATAAATTTATCACTTTTTTCTTAGAACTCTCTGAAAACAAAGTAAAGAGCTTTAAGACTACCAGTGTCTAAATCAGACTGAAAGGAACTTCCAGACACTGACTTAATCTCACTTGATTTGCTCTGATATTAAAATTCATCTATGTGGCTGGGCGCGGTGGCTCACGCCTGCAATCCTAGCACTTTGGGAGGCCGAGGTGGGCGGATTGTTTGAGCTCAGGAGTTCGAGACCAGCCTGAGCAAGAGCGAGACCCCGTCTCTACTAAAAATAGAAACAAATGAATTGGACAACTAAAAATATATAGAAAAAATTAGCCAGGCATGGTAGCGCATGCCTATAGTCCCAGCTACTCGGGAGGCTGAGGCAGAAGGACTGCTTAAGCCCAGAAGTCTAAGGTTGCTGTGAGCTAGGCTGACGCCACGGCACTCACTCTAGTCAGGGCAACAAAAGCGAGACTTTGCCTCAAAAAAAAAAAAAAAAAAAAATTCATCTATGTAACCTCAAACTGCATAAATCAAATATCTTGCTCTTTAGCAGCCATTCCCAAACTTACCCAGTAAAAATATACTGCCATGAAATGTACCCTCAGAGAAAAGTATTTTTGCTTTTGATCCAGTTTACAGTGAGCATAAGAAAGTTCAATGTTCTAATAGAAAATCTCTCAGAAAGTTATATGTCTTAGATTTTTTCTAAAATTAAATAGTATAATAACTTAATGCATCACAAATTAATTAATTTACAAAGGGAACTAAGATAAAACACTAAAAGCATCAGTTAGGAAGAAAAATTAAAAGCCAGAGTGTTAAAGTAAAAAACAAATAAAAAAGGACAGAAAGAAAAAAAAATCCGTAACAAGCTAGATCCATTTTAGAAAAAAAGACACCTCACTGTTACAAATCAGAACAGTAACTACCCCTGGGGGCTCAACTAATAACTGGGAGAGAGCATGATGGAGTCTTCTAGGTGCTGGTAATGTGCTATTGTTTTTTTGTTTTTTTTTTTTTGAGACAGCGTCTCACTGTGTTGCCTGGGCTAGAGTGCCGTGGCGTCAGCCTAGCTCACAGCAACCTCAGACTCCTGGGCTCAAGCGATCCTACTGCCTCAGCCTCCCGAGTAGCTAGGACTATAGGCATGAGCCACCATGCCCGGCTAATTTTTTCTATATATTTTTAGTTGTCCGATTAATTTCTTTTTCTATTTTTAGTAGAGACGGGGTCTTGCTCTTGCTCAGGCTGGTCTTGAACTTCTGAGCTCAAACAATCCGCCCACCTCGGCCTCCCAGAGTGCTAGGATTACAGGCGTGAGCCACCGCACCCGGCCGGTAATGTGTTATTGTTGATTTGAGTGCTGGTTCTACAGATGTGTGCCAGTTACCAGGTCACTGTCTCTTAGCTCCAAAACCACCCTTCATCCTCTGCTTGGTAATGCTGGGGTTGGGACTCTATAATCTATATTTCTCCTTTTCCAGTTGGTTTCCTATGAAGCTCTGCCAATAGGAAATGCTAGACAGACACTGCAAGGCTGGAGGAGGAAGGAGAGGCTTGTCCCTTCCTCTTGTTTCCAATTTGCTGTGGTTCCTGAAATCATCACCTCAGTGACGCTTCCTCACCCCAACAGAGCAACTCCTTTCTGCTTCAACACTGAATATAGGTACAGTTTTACCAACATTTGAAGAGCCAGCTTCATCACATCCTTTAACTCCCGGAGATCCAGGACCAGCTGGCCAGAATCCCATCATCAGAGGCCTGGCTCCCAGTTCTGAAGGGCCCTTCTTTTGAGCCCACAGACACCAGCTAAGCTGAGCAGTGGCCACTTCTCAGAAGTCTGAGTTTCAGCTCCATAAGGTCCCTACCCTATGTCTCTAAGTTTTAATAATTGCATATTTTCCCCTTTGTTTTCTCAGCCCTAGTGGTGGTAGCTGCATCCAGCAGTTGTTTCCTCTATGAAACTTTCAGGCTCTTATTACCCTTTCAATTAACAAGTTAGTGACTTTACACTTGGTTAGCAATTCTTTGTGTTAAATTCTCTCTGTTCAAATAACTTAAATGTTGGTACTCATCAGGGCTCTGAACCATTTGAGTATATAGGATAAAGAAAGGAAAGGGAGGTTTTAAAATATAACATAAAAACATTTATTCTTTGGATTTAAAATCATCATTTCGAAATGCCATAATACCTTGTCATTTTGCTCCAGTGAAAAGATATCTAGCAGGAACAGAGAGATTGCTTGAAGAAACAGGAGATAGTGGCTGTACTCCCACATCATCATAAATGTGTACGTTGAAACATTGATCAACACGTAGCAAAACCTCTAGAGAAAAAATAGGAAGAAATTAATCATCAAAAGCTTTATTATTATACTATAAAGGTCTATTAGGTTTTTATCTCAAAGCTGCAGCTCTGTTATTGGTTCAACTTTAAGCTATGTAACTCTTGAAAATTTGTTTTTAAATCACATAATTACTATTAAATCCTTACAAAAACAGTAAGATCTTAAACAAAGAACTCTAGAGAGAAAACAAACACTTGTCCTTCAATGTTCAACATCATATTGAGAATTTCAGAAAGACAAAGGGAAAAGAAAAAAGAAAATTCAATACAATTTTCTTTCATCTCAAAAGAGGTAAAGCAATAAATATAAGACAATGGTGGCTTATGCTAGACTTGGCTGGTGAGCTTTGTTACTGTGAAAGTAACTATTTTTGCTGTGAAAATAATATTTTCACTTCCATGGTGCTTCATATTTTCCTAAGAACTTCCATTTAAATAGTCTATTTACATATCAGCCTATACCCCCAGGTCTTTGCTTTTTTCATTTCCTCTTAACACAAGTGTAGCCTTATCTTCCCCAATGCTTGTACTGTCAACCATATAAAACTCTCAGCTGTTTTCCTCTGCTAAATACTAAACACAAGGATTTCATTGCCCTTGCCTGAAATCTGCCTGGCTAAATCAGTTCTATCCTTCCAAATGTTGTCTCCCAAGTGATCCCTCAGTAAGCATCCAAGTCTGTGGTAAATACACTGTCACATAACATATTTCCAGCAACAGTCTCTCCTTCCTCCATGAATCCAACTTTTTTATTCTCAATTTCTCCATGGGTTATAGTGTCAGATGACCTTATTCAGATAAGAACAGTGAAGGAGAAGGATAATAAAGATCAGGTCAAGAAACCTAAGATGAGAAGTATGTTCTCTAAAACCAAATCTTTCATGCTCAACTGACTATACTCAAGGATAAATTCCAGAGTCAGAAATACCTTAGCCATCAGAACATAACAGAATTTTCCAGCATCCTGAATAAGATTAAGACTAGAGAACAAAAGGCAAGAGATGGCAAAATTCTACCAGCTGGTCAAACAACAGCAACTGCAAAGCTCAGAAGGGCTCCACACTGAGAGAACATATAAGCTCCTGCTCCTTCTACCACCATAGCTACATACAAGGAGAGAGTTCTAGAAACCTTCTAAGGTGGAACAATCAGAACTATAATAACCAGGCCTGAAACCATCATCCCCAGAGAAACCAGTTCCATAAATCAATGAAGGCTCAGATTTAGACCCAGCCTAATTAACCTCCTGGGCATTTAGAGATTACTTTTTAGATTCTAGGGAAAAGCTACAACATAATAAAACAAACCACTAATTGCAAGGGTTTATTCTCAAACTACGCTAAGAATACGCAGTGAAAATAGGTCTTAAAGATAGAACTATATGTCAGACACAATCTGGACAATTAGCTAAGTTTTTCCTTTCCCTGAACATTTTCGAAGTTCTGTGCAGTCTTGTCTACCCCTTACCTTGCTCACAGTGCCTCACAGGGCTTCATTTTCACTGTGCCTATAGTATGAACTTTTTATGTAAATGATTTAAGTGACACAACAAATAGGTTTCAGTAATCAACTGCAGATGTCTCTGGATGACTCCAGATAACTGCACAAAAGATCTGAGCTTGGATATCCGGATGCAACTGGGCATGAGATCTAACCTCAAGAATGGGAAGCAAAGTACACAATAAGTGATTGAAAGAATACATGCTGCTGGACTACTACTCAGCAATGATAAGGAGCAAAGTATTGACACATACAACAACTCAGATGGTTGTAAGGGCATTTTTAGGCTGAGTGAAAAAAGCCAATCTTGAAGGGTTAATACTATATGATTCCATTTATATAACTTTTCAAAGTGACAAAATCATAGTGATAGAGAACAGATCAGTGGTTGCCAGAGGTTAGGGTTGGAGGAAGGATGTGACTATTAAGGGGTAACATGAGAGTTTCTTACTGGTGATGCCTCCACTGTACAAGTTCTATATCTTGATTATGATGATGGCTACTCAAATCTACACGATAACAATGCATACAACTATACATCCCTAAGTCCCAAAAAACCAGTGCATGTAAAGACTGGTGAAATCTGAAGAAGGTCTTTACCTGAATTAATAGTATTGTATCAATTTTTCTTGGCTTTGACAATGTTTTACGGTCAAATAAGGTAGTACTGGGAGAAGCTGGGTGAGAGCAACATGGTAATTCTCTATACTATTTCTGTAACTTCTTGTGAATCTTAAACTAATTTAAACTAAAAATAGAAATAGGAGAGGGAGGGAGGGAAATAGAGTAAACATGACTGAATGACTGGACAGTTTTGCTTCTTGAAAAATTTAGTTGTTAGCATAGTTCAGAGGCTTTGAAGAAAAAGAAAAAAAGAAAAAAGAAATAAATAAAATAATATACCACAGTTAATTTGGTATTTTTTTTCCTGCTGTGTATTTCTATAAAATCCTTAACATTCTTACCCCTTTAATGTTTGCATATAGATATTTTACTCTTGTTGTATATACTTAACTACCAATGGAGTGAATGACTACTTATAACCATATAACTGATAAATACAATTTTCCCCCTTTATCTTAACATTAAGAGACAAAGATGGAGAAGGGGGAGGATATTATGGAGTACTATCAAAATAGAGAAAAATAATTGTGGTTAAATTTTAAAAAAAGAAACAAAATGTAACCTAAAATAAGATTATGAACTATTCTTGGATCCCTTCAAAAGTACAAGGTCCTTGGTAATGACAGCAAACTGCAGAAAAATATATTTTTCATTATATACCATTTGCACTGACAGAATTGTTTTTTACTATGTGCTAATGTATATTACTTTTTTAATTAAAAAAATTAGAAATAGATGTAAAACATGATAACATGGCAATGAAAAAAGATATTCCAAAAAGAATAATATGCTAAAAAAAAAGAATATGCTATAAAAGGGAAAAATAAGTTTACAAAAAACTTTTAAAATAAGTAAGATTTGGATGGAACTGGAGACCATTATCCTAAGTGAAGTAACTCAGGAATGGAAAAACAAACACTACATATTCTCTCTTATAAGTGGGAGCTAAACAATGGGTACACAGGTTCATAAAGCAGTGTAATGGACATTGGAAACTAAGGGAAAGGGAGGGAGGGCGTTGAGGGATAAAAATTACCTATCGGGTAAAATGTATACTATTGTGGTGACAGGTACACTAAAAGCCCTGACCTCAGCATTTTACAATTCATCCATGTAACAAAAAACGCTTGTATTCTCTTAATTTACTGAAATTTTTAAAATTTTTAAAATTTGAAATAACAAATAAGAACAATGATTTCATTAAAAAGATACTTAATAAAACCGTTTTGGGAGCAACAAAAGTTTCGTTTTAGTGTAAAATAAAGGTGAATATAAAGAAGCTTAGGCAATTTGTTTCACTATACTAAACTCTTTCATTTATTAATACAAACTGAAGGGAAAAAGGGATGGGCGAAAACCTACCTAACAGGTACAATAAACACTATTTGGGTGATGGACACACTCATAGCCATGCCTCAAACATTACAAAAGCGATCCATGTAACCAAAAACCTGTGTATCCCCTTAATATTTTGAAATTAAAAAACAGAAACTGAAGAATTATTATTCCCTAGGAGACAACTATACAATCTGATAGGAAAACATTAAATATTCTTGCTCAGAAAGCTATTTAGACAAAAATATCAAAAAGGAAAATTACAAATCTCAAATGTGTCATGTTATTTTGCATAAAAATGAAATATTACCATTATAAAAATGAAATAATAAAGTCTGCTATACTCAGGACATTTATCACCGCTGAAAGGAAGAGAGAACAGTATATTTTTCAGAGATTTCAAAAAAGAACCATAAGTTCATCTTGTTTCTCAGACAACCAGGTCTGACAGAAGCCTTTCCTTGGTCTGTATCCTCTGCTCTTTTTCTAGTCAAGAATTCTTAACCCAAGATAGGCAGATTGTCAACAGATTGCTACACTTCAGTCAATTTCAATATAATTCTTGCCTTTGTAATCCCATTTATTTCATTGTACGCATTTTAAATCATTCTGAGACAGAGTCTGTAGGCTTCGTCCAAGTGCCATAAGGGTTTGTAGCAACAACAATGTAACAATTAACTTATCTGGGACAGTCGTCTGAAACTTGCGCTAATCTACCTACACCTCAGTCACACAAACCAGGAGAAGAAAACAGAGAATATACAGTGTTACCATCAAAAGTAACATTGCTGTCATTTGTGGTCACTCTTTGTATCTTCACTAATATTTCTTTAAATTATGATGACTAATGGCCATCAATAGTTTAGAAGTGCTAAAAGAATAGTAGGACAGATTAATTTTCAAAATAGTTGTTCATCATATATTTGCCAACTAACTGCATTAAAACAATAAAGCAGCTCCTTTCTCTTAAAAATAATTTACTGTTAATAACAGAATCTGATTATATAATAGTGTTGTAAGAAAACTACCTATCCTAGCTCTATAGGAGGCCGAGGCAGGCGGACTGTTTGAGCTCAGGAGTTCAAGACCAGCCTGAGCAAGAGCGAGACCCCGTCTCTACCAAAAATAGAAAGAAATTAATTGGACAGCTAAAAATATATAGAAAAAATTAGCTGGGCATGGTGGCGTGTGCCTGTAGTCCCAGCTACTCGGGAGGCTGAGGCAGAAGGATTGCTTGAGCCCAGGAGTTTAAGGTTGCTGTGAGCTAAGCTGATGCCACGGCACTCTAGCCCAGGCAACAAAGTGAGACTCTGTCTCAAAAAAAAAAAAAAAAAGAAAACTACCTAGCCATATCTTTTATCATATAGTAACTAGGTTTCATTGAATATAACTTAACTCTTAATATGACCAAAATTTTTTAAAAATTATATACCACATTTACAATACATCACAACTAATTGTAATGTATAAAACAGATTTATAGCTTACCTGTACATTAGCATGTAAGTTGCTTTTTAAGTAGCCTGTAAGTGCAGCAACTTGACATGCAAAATATGGTAGTGCCCAGTTTTCTCTTAAAGGAATGGAGTATTCAATTCTTGTTGTATCTACCCTAAAATAAACCAAAGATGAACAGCAAAAGCAAAATATTGTATCTGTGTTACACTAGACTTTTCAAGGCACTTTCACACAAATCTTTGTCCTCCATAACAATCTTATGAGGTAGGCATAGACAGACCTTTGATTGCCTATACAGCATCTCTGAGCAAATTAATAGTGTCTCACCTCCACCCCCCACCCAGGAAGACGCAGTGCTGCTGTGCACTACGTGGGTGAACACACAGGCCTCTGAAAACTGGAAAAGGCATGCCTTCTCTGGGCAGACTCGGCCCCATGCTAAGGCACACAACTTGCTGCACAGAGTATCCTGGATTTCAGAGCCACCCCTTCCCTTAACCAGATGGCTATCCTTCTCTAGAGTACAATCTGTTCTACATAATTAGCAGCCTGGCAGATCCAAAGTTCTTATTCTCCTTTACAAAAGGAATATGAAGCTCATATAAGACATGGTATGACTTCATCAAGGTCATATAGTCAGCAGGTGCATTCCTGGGATTATAATACTTACCTTCTGATATCTAGTTTAATAATCTTTTCAATCAGCAGGTTACCCAGAATTAACATTATAGTAGTCTTTTATGTGATATACCTAGAGACTTTTGAAAATTTCCAGAATGACAAATACAGAAATGTCTTCGTAGGTTGCTCTCAAATTTCTCCTGAATCAATTTTCATTGAGAGAGTATTGTGTAAATATCTTCAGACCACAAGGGACTACCTTTCCAACAATCGTTAAATTTGGCTGTCTTACACTCAATGGCTATTTTCCACACAAAAAAGAAAATGCTATTGTTTTTCTGAAAATTTATGAAACTGCTGCTTTTAACTCTCCTGAGTAATAATGATGAACATACTTACATAAAATTTAGTTCCCTCAATAACTAAGTGGTTACCTATATATGCATATTGGTATCATAGCTAGTCAATTACATTTCCAATTACACTGATCATGAACCACTGGACTGCGTGCAAATAATCAAAATTACAAATGTTAAATCCTCATGGACCAAGAAGCTATAGTTTTAACAGCAGTAATCCAGCCAGGCTCAACATGATATTACATTCAAAAGAAACAAACTCAAACTTCAAAAAGCCATAAAAACCAATGAATAAAACATTTGTGAAAAAGCAATTAAGGAGAGGCCGGGCACAATGGCTCACACCTATAATCCCAGCACTTTGGGAGGCCAAGGCAGGAGGATCGCTTGAAGTCAGAAACTCAAGACAGCCTGAGCAACATAGGCAAGACCTCTTTTCTACGAAAAATTGAAAAATTAGCTATGATGATGCCACTGCACTCCAGCCTGAGCAACGGAAACCCTTTCTCAGAAAAAAGAAAAAGAAAAAAAGAAAGCAATTAAGGAGAAATTACATTATACAGCATATATGATAAATCCTAAAAATCCTCTTTACTCAAATCTCTTTTCCTAGCCTCAGATCTATAAGCACTAATAACTTTTTCTTTCTATTCCCATCCCAATTCCTGTCTGATTCACCCTTCTTCTCCCCATCAGATCTTTTATTTTTTTCTCAGAGTAGCACTATTTACTTTCTTATGTTGAGTCAGCTACAGCTGCAGTCCCCAAGCCCTGGGTCACAGATAGGCACGGTCAAGTCTGTGGCCTGTTAGGAAGTAGCCTGTTAGGAACTGGCCTATATACAGCAGGAGGTGAGCCGCAGGCTGGCAAGCGAAGCTTCCCCTATATTTACAGTCCCTCCCCATCACGCGCATCGTCGCATAAGCTCCGCTTCCTGTCAGATCAGGGGCAGCATTAGATTCTCACAGGAGCACAAACCCTACTATAAACTGCTGTGTGCGAGGGATCTAGGTTGTGGGCTCCTCATGAGAATATAATGTCTGATGATCTGAGGTAGGGCTGATACAGTGATGCTAGTGCTGGAGAACGGCTGCAAATACAGATTATCATTAGCAGAGAGGTGTTTTTTTTTTTTTGAGACAGAGTCTCATTGTGTTGCCCGGGCTAAAGTGCCGTGGCGTTAGCCTAACTCACAGCAACCTCAAACTCCTGGGCTCAAGCAATCCTCCTGCCTCAGCCTCCCGAGTAGCTGGGACTACAGGCATGCACCACCATGCCCGGCTAATTTTTTCTATATATTTTTAGTTGTCCAATTAATTTCTTTCTATTTTTAGTAGAGACGGGG
>CAUYSK010094951.1:0-94123 GCA_963575035.1 Avahi laniger
AAGTGCTCTCCAGTGACACAAACCAGTAGATTCAAAACTCACCGATGCTACTTTAAAATTTTTTTTGGAGACAGAGTCTCGTTCTTTTGCCCGGGCTAGAGTGCCGTGGCATCAGCCTAGCTCACAGCAACCTCAAACTCCCAGCTTAAGCAATCCTTCTGCCTCAGCCTCTCAAGTAGCTGGGACTACAGGCATGTGCCACCATGCCCGGCTAATTTTTTTATATGTATTTTTAGTTGTCCAGCTAATGTCTTTCTATTTATAGTAGAGATGGGGTCTCGCTCTTGCTCAAGCTGGTCTCGAACTCCTGAGCTCAAATGATCTGCCCACTTTGGCCTCCCAGAGTGCTAGGTGTTTATCTAATTCTAGATTGCAAGCTGTGGGGCAGAATGTTGTCTTTTTATGTGCAGCATCTCACCGTGGGTATCTAAGAATATCTAATGACATTAACATCATTCAATTAACTTGCCTTTATTTAAGGACTATATTATAAAGTTCTCCAGAGAACTTGTGCACTTAAACTTCACTAGAAATTTATAAATCATTTCTGCGTTATCTATATCCAGGAAATAGTCAGAATATATCCAGAATAATTTATAATATCCTGTATAATGTTAAGACAAATTAAAGTTGACTGGCCTTATAATATCTTTAGGTGATACTGAGAGATGTATTTGAGATGAACAATAAGTGAATATAACAGCCCCCTCCCAATTTGAAGGGGTATGCTTTTTGTAGATCTTTGAAATAGAAAAATATTATATGATGTCTATGATGACACAAACTATTCAGTGTTTCAGAAGATTAGTTACCTGTTTCATTGGTTTGCTGGGTTGGTGAGGAACATAACACCTGCTCAGATTTGTAAATTGTAATGCAGGAGCAGAGTCTCATTTAGATTTTATGTTTTCTTCCGTACACATTACATGTTTTTCTCATACCAACCCAGAGCAGAGAAAGGAATTTATAAGAGTTCGAAATTGGGTCCTGGGGTCCTGTCCCTAGATTGTGTGTCCGATGTTGTAACCTGACATTAGTTCAAAGAAATTGACAGCCAAGAAGGAAAACATAAAGCATGAAACAGAGACCCACATAGGGTCATGAACACCAACTCATAAACACGAAACAATATTGGGAGAAAAGGGTAATTAATAGTTTTGTTGCAGAAGAGAATAAGAAACTCAGAAATCTCAAAATACTAAGGTGTCTTACAAAGTGCTCTTTTAATGACCTAGCCACCTGTGTTAAACCAGTATACTTGTCATAATGATTGTTTAATATAACAGGGATACTACTACCTACCTAATAAGATTACGCTATGACTTGAGTAAACTATTGTATGTAAACTTAAATGGCATGATGTACGGTGCTACCATTTATTGAATACCTCCTATTCCTCTAAGTATAACCACACATCAATTGATTTGGCAGATACCAAATTCAAATTTATGGCAGAAATATTGAACAGAAACATACACATACAGACACACAAAAGATACAACTGTTACTGTCCTAAGCTAATTTAGAGAACAGGAAAATGGAATGACCACGTTGAGACAGTATTAAATATTATATGCATGACAAAGACAACTTTAATTGCCTGTTACGTGGAGAGGGGTTCATGTGAGAATACTCTGAGATGGATTATATTCTAGGATCACTGTTCTTAAGGCATAAATAACTTAAGTACATAGGTTAAGGTATGAAGAACAACAGAAATACATGTCAGGTAAATATAAGACATTTTATTACTACTAGGAGCTAATATTTACCAAGCATGGATACTTATTGAACATGGGTAATTGAGTATTTGTTGAACGTGGGTAATTTTATTGCCTCCCCACAACCCTATCAGGCAGCAAACTACAGAATTACCTACCAGTGAGGAAACTGAGGCCTAAGAAGTAGAACAACTTGGATTCAATCACAGGCACCGCAAGTTCCAAGGGATGAGGTCTTTGATCTGGGAGCTAAAGGGGAACCAGTACTTGGAAAAAACAAGACAAAAGGGCATTGTAGGTGGAGGAAGTAACATCGGGAATGTCACAGAAGCGGGAATAAGAGTATGTGTTGAGGGGGTGACAAAATCCCATGGCTGAAATAGGAGACAGGAGGGTTTTAAAGGTCGGTGGGGTTCGAGGGGGGACAAGTACAATAAAAAATAGATCAGGGCTTGAATATTGGAAAAATAGTTGAGGCTTGAATGAAAAGAGAACACAGGATCTAATCTCTTGGCCTCCAGGTTTTTTCCATAAGGTAACTGTGGAGACAGTTACTGGATTTGGAAGATGAGACACAAAGAAAGACCAATTAAGATATTCTTGGAATGGTCTCACTTTGTTCTTCCAGGAAGTGAAGTCAAAGAAAACAAGTTCTTACTGTCTAATGAAAAGAAGCACCCCGGTTTTATTCAGGAAGAGTAACTTTTTTCCCTGTAGTAAATCTTTAAAAGAATTTATTGTGTAGCTCTTTACGTAAAGGACATTGAATTATATAATTCATTTGCCGTAAATCAAATATTTATTTAAGCCTACAGTGTGTGCTGTTTAAGGCATTGCATATAAAATAATAAAACCACTAAAGTCTCTGGCCTCACGGAGCTTACTTTCTAGAGAACTGAGCAATTGTCTTAAATAGTGAGTTTTTAAAAAATAAAAGAACAATTTTCATGCAGATTTTTTTCTTTTGTCAACTCTTAATAATGCCTAATTAAAATCCAGTAAAGGCATTTCGATTGAGAGCTGAATTTGACATAAAGCTTACCAAATCTATAGAAACTAATTGTGGTACAGACTTTAGGCAACATATATTAAATATCAGTGATTCCACTGGGCTTTTTAAGAAAGCTGGATTGAAGTCTAGCTTTTGAAAGACCTTTCAAACTGAGGTCTTCAGTAGGTGACTAAAGGACAAATATTCTGGGTTAGGATTAAAAAGAGATATGAGTAAAGTATACTTTACTCATTCATTATATATTTACTGAGTGATGTTAAGCACCTTCAAACACTGGAGATACTGAACTAGACAAGGAATTAATAACAAGAATGTATAAGGAACTCAACCCAATAGCAGAAAAAAAAAACAACACACACACACACAAGAACTCAACCAAATAACTCAATTAAAAACTGGGCAAAAGGCCTGAATAGACATATCAAAACAACAATGAGATAGCATCTCACCCCAGTTAGAATGATTATTATAAAAAAGGCAAAAAACAACAAATGCTGTAGAGGATGCAGAAAAAAGGGAACACTATACACTGTTGGCGGGAATGTGAAGTAGTACAGCCATAATGGAAAACAGTATCAAGGTTCCTCAAAAAACTAAAAATAGAACTACCATATGATCCAGCAATCCCAGTGCTGGGCATATATCCAAAAGAAAGGAAATCAGTACATTGAAGAGGTATCTACAAACCCATGTTTATTGCAGCACTATTCATAACAGCCAAGATATGGAATCAACCTGTGTTCATGAACAGACGAATGGATAAAGAAAATATGGTACATATACACAATAAAATATTATTCAGCCATAAAAAAGAATGAAATCCTGTCATTTGCAGCAACATGGATGGAACTGGAGATCAATACGTTAAGTGAAATAAGCCAGGCACAGAAAGACAAATATCGCATGTTGTCGCTCACACGTGGGAGCTAAAAAGGTGGATCTCATGGAGGTAGAGAGTAGATTTGTGATTACCAGAGTCTCGGAAGGGAAGGGGGAAGGGCAGATACAGTTTGTTAATGGGTACAAAATTATAGTTAGGATAGAAGGAATAAATTGTAGTAGTCAATAGTACAGTAGGAAAATTACAGTTAAAAATAATTCATTGGGCCGGGCGTGGTGGCTCACGCCTGTAATCCTAGCACCCTGGGAGGCCGAGGCGGGCTGATTGTTTGAGCTCAGGAGTTCAAGACCAGCCTGAGCAAGAGCGAGACCCCGTCTCTACCAAAAATAGAAAGAAATCAATTGGACAGCTAAAAATATATAGAAAAAATTAGCCGGGCATGGTGGCGCATGCCTGTAGTCCCAGCTACTTGGGAGGCTGAGGCAGAAGGATCGCTTGAGCCCAGGAGTCTGAGGTTGCTGTGAGCTAGGCTGACGCCACAGCACTCACTCTAGCCCGGGCAACAAAGCGAGACTCTGTCTCGGAAAAAAAAAAAAAAGCAATAGCCATAATATATAAAGGATTCGTATAAATCAATAGGAAAAAAGATGAATATTCTGTTGGAAATACAACAAAAGATGTTAACATACAGTTCTTCACAGAAAAGAGAAAAATAGCAATAAATAACCAAAATAGTTTTGACACTCACCTTCAATAGTGTTACTAAATTTTTAAAAAGTAACTATGTAATAGGAACAATAACAACAAAATATATTTAATAATAAACAAGAAATATAAAAAGCTTATATAAATGAAAAATGTAAATGCTATGAAAGATTCATAAAAGCTTACTTTGGAAGACTCATTGTAAGGATGTCCTAAATTTAGTTTAATTAATCCCAATAAAAATATCGAGATTATTTTTTTTGGTAGAACAAGACAGACTAATTATGAAATTTGTGTGAAAAAAATAAACATTCAACATATCCAGGAAAATTATGTAAGAGAGCCCGTTCAACACAGAGCTCCTTTCATTTAAAGTGGATAAATAAAACTGTAACATCTGAATCAGAACTGGGTGAGACAGTATAATAATGAGCAATTGGATGGGGACTCTCCTCCAATTCCGCAGGTTACCACTGTTTTATTTTCTAACGAGATGGAAAAAAAAGAGAAAAATTCTATGTGGGTACCATTGATACTAAACTACTCAAGATTTTACTTCTGGGAAGAGTGCTACAGTGTTTCAGTTTGGTGTACACGTAACACACGATATTTAAGATGCATATAAATTGCTTAGTTTTAATGGTTAAATCAACACTAAGTTACTTTAGAACAACGTAATTGAATAAAAACAAATGACCAGGTCTCTAAACATATAGATGAGTGACTCCAGCTTAGTCTTAAAGGCCAAATAACATACATTCACAAGGTAAGGAAAAAATAAAATCTCCTTTTCAGGACTGAAGAAATATTGCTTCTATACTAAAAAATGGAAAACTGAAGAGTAAGAGATGCTTGGCAGCAAAAAAAGAAAAACAAAAACAAAAACAAACCCCAACAAAACAAAAACTCATTGTCATTAGGATTCAGCCTTACTTTTCTGCCTTTTCTGCCTCCCTTTCACTTTCCTATAGATAAAAGATGAAAATTCAGGACTTGGTTTACTGAAGTATCAGAGAGCTCTAACCCCATCCCAGACAGAAGGGTGCACAAGTCAAAGATCTCCAAATGAGGACCGTTGGTTACATTGGGAGGTCAGGGTGGGGCGTTTACTTGGCCAAAGGGTCGCTGTCCTGATAGGAATCCCCCACCAAAGGACATGCATGCAAGGTCAGGTGCAGTGAAACTACAGCAGATGCTCAGGCTGGGGAAAATGGCCAGGGATGGGAAAGGGACATGGCCCAGGGATATTTAATTTGCTGTCCTGTTATTTTTCTTGGCTTCTGTTGAACCCAGATGGTGATCAGAGTTTTCCCTAGCTAGTACACAGATTCCATGAGAGAACAGAAGGCTAGTTGCTTTGCAAATGAGGGAAATGGAAAAATCTGACCTAGTTATCTGCAAGCCCACACTTCTTATGGATTTATGACAACTGATGTATTCCAATCCAGGGAGCATGGTGTTAGGCTGTCAGTGCTAACTTCTTCCTCAGTGTATCAAAAGTTGTCATTTACTGAGCATCCTCTGGGACTAGAGAGTATATACAGCAAATCCTCATAATAGCAGTAAACATCCAATCTTATTTCACTGATGTGACTTAACTTCTTCAAGCCTTAGTTTCTCATGTCCAAGGGCATGCAGCCAAAAAGTTACAGATCTGAAATTGTAATCTAGTCTATTTGAAAACAAGGCTCACCTGCATAACAAGAAGACATATATTTTAAAGCTGAGTAGGAGTGGTAGAAAAAAATTTAGGAAAGCCCAGAGACAAACACTGACACTTCACATTCTAAAATAACATCTGATGTGCAAAATGTTGAGGCTGGATGGGAATTGGAGTCAGTGGATCCTTTCATTTTGCAGATATTACAGAAGGTAAGTGGTGCACGGTTAAAAACGTAGAACCAGCTGATGGTAGGTACAACCAGGATGGGGCATCACAGCTCTATTCAATTCCGTGCTCTATTTACCTACAGTCTGTCTCAATAGATACTTCTCAGAAAATCTAAAGGCACCTGGTGCATAGACCAAAACCATCTGCTTAAACCTTCTGGCACTCACAGAATGCCATTACTTACAGTTATGGTCATAAGAATCTGCAAGGTGGTAAACTGGAATATCACTCTGTGTATTCTCCATAAATGTCATTTTCTCTATCTCTCTCCTGGGAGTGATACAAAATTTAAAAGAGTATAAATATAGCAACACCGTGGTAGGCCATTGACTTACTGAAATGGAAGGATCGGCCATGGAGCATCAGAGCATCTAGGCATTTAACACTGCTGCAGGCGATAGCACTGCCACACACGCAGTTGCTGTCCACAAAATGGCCTTGATTGGAGATCGTCTCCCCAACAATCCCTTGATAGGCACCACGGTATAGAATCCCAATTCTATTTTTTTAATTTGTGATTTTTATTAGATACATGTATAAGGTAAAACTTTAAAAGTACAGACTTCTTCTCTATCTCAGGCCCACCCCTAAGCCTTTACAATTTCTACTTTTAGTTTTTCTGGTGATCACCTTCTTACATTTAAACAACATGGAATTGGGCTTCTATTTTTATCCATCTACCTTAGGTGGTAGCTATTGAGTCTTACAATGACCAATGGGGACATATATTACTTATGCCACCCTTTCCTCTTCCTAGATTTTGATAGCTAACATAATTTTCTAATCTCTCTATTTTTTATCTTTAAGTCTTTAACTAATGCTCCTAAAAGGTGCAAGTTCTCTAGTCTTCCTCTCTGGCTTTTCTTCTTCTGTTATGCTTCCTGCCTTCTGTCACACGTGTAGTCATCCATGGTCAAGAATGATAACATTTATATTCTGCTCTATAACTGTGATAAACCAAAATAATTTAAACACTAAAACTAAGAAATTGCATTTGTATGATAAAGACCGTAATAAGATAATACATTACAAATATTGTTCCAATTACGCTCTATTCTTCTTCTCTACATATCACATTTCCTATGCAACCAATTACCATTTTAGCTACTGGAAGTGGGAAAGGCCAGTGCCACCCTGGGACAGAGGGGGATTATAGAGCGGGATTTCTCAACTTTGGCTACACATTTGAACCACCTAGGGAGATTTAAAAAAATACTGATGCCTGGTTCTCATTCCAAGTGTTGCATTTAGTTGGTCTGGAGCACAGCCCAGGTGTTGGGATTTTTGAAAGTCCCCAGGTAATTCTCATTTACAGTCAAAGTTGAGAACCACCAATGTAGAGGAAGCACTATTCAGAAAGGAAAAGTAACTGGAAAGTCTCCCCTACCCCTATGGTATCTCCTTTCTAATGTGGCAAAAAAGCCAAAAACTCAGAGGAAAGAGACATGTAGATAAATTAGAGGAAAAGTCAAACATTGATGAGAGGCCTTGCCCCCCACTTCTTATTTGGGATTTAGAATGTGTCCCAGAAGAGTGACCCCCTACCCCAATAAGCTCATAAATGCTGCTGTCTCAGCATGATTAGGTTTAGCTCTTTAGAATCTCTATGTCCCCACATGCCCTGAATGGGGGACCCAGGATGTAGCTGCTGATGCTGACTGGTGAGCTTACCTGGGTGATCACTAAGGGAGCAAGTGACCCTTAGTAGAACCATTATGTGGTGCTCTGCAGGCCATGAATGGCACATCTCTAGGGGACTTCATTGGTGTAAATTGTGCCCCCTGGAGCTGTGAGATGCGGAACCTCCATTCTGAAGCTAGAAAATACAGGATGAAGCACCCTCTGGAATCCAACACTGCACTTAGTACAAACCCAGACAGACTTCCCACAGCCAATGACTCGGCACAGTCAGAATACTAAGACAGACTGTTCTTGGCGGAATTTGCCTCAAGGCTATCTGGGCGCCTTGCCAAAATTTTCCTACACTGCACCCCTCCCAGCCTTCCTTCCCTGTCTCCTCACTTGGGGGTTGCACTTGAGCATGGGCTGATGGCTCTTCCAGGCTACTGCAGCTTTTCCCTCATGCAGGCATTTCCCATGATAAATTGCCGGCATTCCCCAAATCCTATTTTAGCAGCTGACCCTGATAAGACTTAGGTTGACACTCTGTACCTTAGAACAACTTGCATGCTTCAACCATTAGAACCTGCTACTATTTCAACCTCTGGTTCAACTCTGGACAACTGGCACTTTCATCTACCTCAGAGATGTAAGGCAGAAGCCAGTTTCAGGCAAAGGGTATGGTTAACTGGCTCATTCTAGTACAGTACTTTTGGCCTCTCAAACTTTGACCATGTGCAGCTGGTGCCATTTTATCCCATTGGTGAGTGTTGACAGCCTTAACAAATGTTGCATTGTCAATATTTGGTCTCACAATCTCATTGTTCAATAGGAAGAGGATTGCCAGAATGTGGATTAGGACACACTTCAGACTCCCAGTTCATGGCGCCTCCAGTGACACCAAACATCTTGGCCCCCAACATAGTCCCAGCATGAGTTCACCCAAACCATCTTGTTTCCCACATGGGAGAAGATATTTGTCCCAAGGGTTCTATGTTTAGTCTGTTCAGGAAAGCATTTCCTCCCAGCCTGTTGAATATTTGAGATGCATTTCCACCATTTGAAAAGCACTGACTTGGTTTCAAAAGGAGAGAATAACATTTGGGGAGAGAAGTCTTGGTTTTGATGAGACCATATAAAAACTGTGTTGAGAGGGTCAGTCCCTGTTTCTGGGTTCCCAAGTCTGTGTTCCCTCATCAGGCTACTTTTATTCCAGTTACTAATTTGCCAGAATCCAAATCTTGAAGAATCAGGATTCACAGGGCTCAAGATCTGATTGGGATATAGTGATAACCAAGGGCTTCTACATCTATCCCCGACGAGGGACAGCAGGGATACTAACTTTCCCAAAAGGTTTCCCACACACTAAGCCCTCATGGACCCTAAGGACTAGAACCCAGGAGCAGCAAACCACACCTTGGAGATCCTGTGAGGGCTTGCAGAAACCTCCTTGTAGCTGAACACATGACCACACTTTAAAGAGAATAAAACCCAAAGCAGTTTGATATACTAAGCTTGTGGTATAACAGTGCTATTTTTTCCCATTCTCTAGAATTGCCTTTATTGTTACAGTATGACTGGTACAAAATGTAAATTCTAGAGGGAAAATAAGATAAAATGGTAAAAAGACAAAGTATTATTCTTTTATAGTCTATCCCCAGGTCTCTGTGGCTGTGATCACTGGTGTATGCTGAGATAAGAGGTGAGGGCTGTGGCATTTTGTACCTAGAACAAAATGTCACAAGATGCTGATCCTCTGGGAGCCCTGCAGCAAGGGCCTTTGAAGGTCACCTCTCTGCAGTTAGGCTGTGTGGTGCCGTACGGGCGACATGCACCAGGACCTACGCCGGAAGTCCAACTAGCACACTTGCACTCCCTCTCTCTCCTGTCATTTTTAAAGGTATGATTTTCATAACTAATAATCTAAATGATTAAGACTTAAATGACAGTGAAGCATATGGAAGCAAGACTCCCAAACTTGGTATTTAAAGTCAAATACAGTAGAGAAAATTTGGACTTCCGCCATTATCTTCTAAGATGGAGCCCATCACCAGTGACCTAGAAGAATTAGAAAGAAATTACTCTTTCAGCCATTTCTTCCAGTTACTGATTTGCCAGAATTGAAATTTCTGTTTTTCTTCAATCCAGTGCTTCTCTCTGAGAATGTGGCTTCTTTGGGGATGTTGAGTTTCTTAACAGGATGGGCGGTAGAAAGGATGATACAGAGCAAAGTGGAGATGCTATTTCTGTCTTTTGCTCCATAATATGCTTTGATTCCAGTAGCAACAGTTGGAAAAAGTTCTATTAAATACAAAACCCCATGACAAGGAACATGAGTAAGGATATGGAATTAATGATAAATATCAAAATTTTAAATCTTTAAGTTGAGAGGTAGCTGTTTCCATGCTACCATGTCCCTGTTTTGTCAGGTTTCTGTACAGATGTCACCATGACTATCACTGTCCTAGCATATATAGGCTGCAGCGTTTACTATTTAGTGCCTAACTTAGAATAAAGTCAGTGGGAACACAGCAATCCACCTTTGTTAGTGTTTTCTTCCCTAAGTTCGCAGGCCCATTTTTGCTAGATTTGGGGGTTTGCATGGCCCTGTCATTTCTGCATGGGGATAGAGCCAGCTGTGACAGATGCACTCTCATGACACAGCACATCTGCCAGATACCAAGGGCTGGAGGGAATTTTTCTTGATCAGCTGTGTCCTGTCAATGACATCTCTTACTATCAAAGATGTTGGCGGTGAAAGAAAAACTATACGACTTCTAGCTTGGGCACAAGCAGAGGATGACAGTAGCTCGGTCGTCTCTCAGGATATCCTCGTGGTCTCACATTGTGCTTGTAGGGACTAAGGGAGTAGTGGATTAGCCAAAAAGTTCCTGTAGTTCTTAGGTTTCTGTTGTCACAAAAATGTGAGGTTTTTTCCTTGATTTGGAGTATGGGCTTCTATTCAGAACAATGAAAACTATAACAATTAATATTGATTGAGAGTTTACTACATGCCTGGCACTGCTGCTAGAACTTGAGACATATTAAATCATGTAATTCCTATAAACAACCTTCTGAAGTAGGTACTGTTACCATCCCCATTCACAGGTGAGAAAACCAAGTTAAATAACTTATTCATGTCTCAGTAGTGAAGAAGTGCCTACCTGCAAATCCAGGCAGTCTGGCTTCAGAACTGGGCTGGCTCTTAGCCTCACTGCTTAAGATACTTCTTCGTCCCACCCAGGGAGAAGTTAATATACTGGGTTGCTAGGACCTGAAGCAATTTCTATTAAAAATAAATCTCTAGCATTTGATTAGACAAATGAAGATCTGGATCGTTGTGCGCAATTCTATATCCATGTTTTGAGAGAGAAATTGGCAAAAGTATGCAGTTAGGATGAGGAAAGGTATAAAAACCATGTATTAATCATTTGAGGGATGTTTGCAATAAGTGAGAATGAATTAAATGACCAACCAGAAGACAATACAGGAAGTGGCTATGAAGGCTCTGCCATCAAATACTCAAGGGGCTTTTGCCATATGGGCCAGGTTCATTTTGGTTTCCTCTGCGGGGCCAAACTGGGATGAATTAATAGAAGCTTTAAGAAAATCAAGTTCATTTATGAACCCTCAGAATCATCCAAGGATGAAAGAGCTCCGATGAAAGGGAGTGAGCTCCCCATCATGTCTGCACGTGCCTTGGCAGAAGCTACAGCACCAGCTGAAATCATCAGGGCTTCATGCATCAGAGTGGAAGTTTGAGCTAGGTGACCTCCAAGATAATGTTAACTCCAGTATTTATCACTGTGGAATTTTACCATTTGGAAAGGACCTAAGTTAAAATGTAGCACATACATCCTGGAGTATCCTACTCTATCAGGCACAGCCCTGAGAGCAGTTTACAGGGAAAAAGGGTAGGTTAGAAAGAAAGCAGGGCCACAAGTGAGACAACAAATGTTAGGGCTGGCTCTGCCTACTGCATGTATGACTCTGGCCAGGTATGTTTTACTCTTCACACCCTTAATTTCTGTAACTTCAAATGGGAGGAACATAGATGTCATTGTTTTGGAAAATATTTAAATATTAATAACTGGCCTCCAAAGTTTTCTGGTTAAGCATCAGTTATTTAGAAAAGGGAATAAACCAAAGTTGTCTTACCCACAGCACTATGGCAAAATTCTTATATAAAGAGCTTCACAGAAGAAAATTTCTGAACATTTTCTGGACACTGTGGTACCAAGTTTGCTAATAGTCCTTGTGCCTCCCTGTATCTTGTTGTAAAGTGAAAGTCTTACCAGCAAATTCTTTTCCCTTTCTATTCGTCTTACCCATTCTTCACCAATACAACTTGTTTCTGTGATTCAGAACTGTCCCTTGGGGATAATCTGGTTTCTTTGGGCCTACTGTATTCAAAGCAATAACAGTGCAACTTTACTGTAATTCATCATTCTTCTATGCAAAACAAACATTTATGAAATGTAGCTATGAAAGAACAAGTTTTTGTCTTACCTACAGAAAACGTTTACCATGCTTATATCTTTCTATAAGCCAATTTGTACTTCAAACATTATGTCATATTTTGCAGACAGTAATAAATTAATTTGTAAGTGTTTGGAGTCTGCTTTGCGAGCCAACACCATGTCATAACACTGCTCAGAACACACTTCCATGTTTTAAGAGGAATTTTCCTCCTAACTTGCTATTGTAATGTCCTCTAAAGGTGCAGAGTGTGTGTGTGTGTGTTTTTAATATAGGCACAGTTCCATATCTATGCATCACCGTTCAAAGAGAAACTGATTAGTGCACTTGAGACAAGAATAAGTCATTCTAATAAAATGTTGGCATTGTTTCCTTTTATCTGAAAAGATGAATTGTGGATTTACAAAGAATAATTCCCATTTTACCCAAGTCTTGGTAATGAGAAACTAGACAGGAGAATGCACTTAATCATCCTACTATCCAACACCTGAGGCTCAGAGCATGGGGAAAATACACACCACATGATTCAAGGGTGGGCCCAGGCCCCTCTGCTAACATCCCGTGAACAATCAGTGATCCACACACTTAAGCACTACTCCACTCCATTTCAATAAAAACAGAGTTTAATTTACTCTCAAGAAAACTTGCTTTCTCCCACGTATAGGGGAAAAGGGCTTGGGCTGTGGGATTGACTGCTGCAAGCCATATGGCTATTCAGAAATCAAGGGGGCTCACCATCCCTCAAAGGTAGGGTGCAAATCCGTACAGCAGTTAATTAATTTAGCCTTCATATTAACTTCTCTGAACTACAAAGAAAGCTTGCCAGCTAGTTTCCAACAATCAAAGGATAAAAAACTGAATGAAAAGGCTAAGAGACTTAGCAAACAAACTGTTGGCCATTTGGGAGTAACTTAAGGCTACCCGAAAAGTGAAAAGCACCCCTTGAATGAAGTCAATTAAAAGGAACCAAACACTGATCTGCTGCGGAGTGAGAGCTTAAATATCCCACCTACCCAATAATGGTCCTAAGAGTGTCCCAAAGCTCTAGAGGCCTCATGAATATTCTGAGAATTTACAATGTCTAAAGAAGGAGGGATGGGAGAAGGAGAGAGGTCTTAGCTTCTAAATAATAGTGGCTCTCCTGTGGTTGTGCTTAGCCTTCCAGGATTAGCTTTTCAAGCTCTTTATGGAAATTGCTCAGGTCTTTAACTGATCTCCCTTGAGGACTCAAAAGCCTTAAGCTAATTACACTTGGCTGAGATATGCTTGATGAGATGGGAAAAACATAAAGCTTTTGAAAGGGTGAAAATCTGAAACCATCTGCTGGGGGTGTTACTAAAAGAACAATAGGGGAGAAGGAAGAGTGAGCTAGCCAGGGTGGAAAGGTACAGGATTTCTTTAATTACTGGATCATCGAGATCATTACTGCTTGGAATGTCAGGAAAGGCAGCCAAGCAAGCTTAGGAAGCTAAGCAACAACCGTTGCATTTAGTGAATAAGCAAAGCCAAAGGTCGACACCAAAACATTGACATTTTGAGGGAGAAAAGGAGAATTATGTCAGCTTGGTTTAGAAGAACGTTTGTGATTAGAAATCACAGGCAGTTTATGGAAAGAAGCAAGAAATGTTCCTAAGTTGGAATAGGTTTCAGAACCACCTCTGTATTTTTTCTGAATTATCTTTGGTCCTCAAAGGCAGTTGCAGGTGGAGCCCTGGTGAAGCGTGAGCTCTCTGATACCAGCGAGACAGTTGCTTCTGTTATACTTGGCAATCCAGGTGAACAGCCTGCATTTAGCTTTCAAATCAATGCCCCAGGTGTTGATTCAATATGGCAAACAGCTTATGTGTGTTGCTCTAAAGGCCCTGTTCAGCTTTTCTTCTTTTCTTTTCAAAATAACTAATCCCCTCAAATTCAGCTGAGAAAATGTTAGATTTTGGAAGACGAACTGACTTAAATCAGATAGGGGACTGGTAAATCAAAGTTTATTTTTACTCTGTGTAGGGTAACTCCTGTAAATTGAGCAAGAGTTATGCCCCAAATCCTATTTCTGTTCTTTGTCCAACCTTTGCAGAGAGAATACCGTCTTCTTTCACATGACTTTTTCTTGCTTCTGCGTCTAAAGATGAGTAAAACTACTAAAATGACGGGGAAAAAGATGTTTTCTGCATTTCCCCCTCTCCCCTTATATCTTGTTCATCAAAACCAGGAAAGAATAGCAAACACGTGTTTCAGATACACAGTTCCAGTGTATGCTCAGGGTGCTTTTGGAGTACCTGGGGTACTCCAAAGAACAAACACAATCCTTGGTTCTGCACTCTCCTAACCTAGGCATGCAATCACGTGTTCCCTTGTCCACATCACCTGCCACTGTGGGAGGGGACTGTACTATGCAATGACCAGAAAGAGGGCACATGTGGGAAGAGAGACTTATAAGTGGCTGACCTCAGACATACTGTGGGTTCAATTCAAGAAGTGGTCCCCATCCTTACCACAGGTACGCAAATGCACTGTGACTAAACTGGGCCCACCTGGACACTCCAGGCTAATCTCTTCTCAAGATCCCAACTTAATCACTTCTGCAAAGTCCTTTTGCCATGTAATGTAACATATTCACAAGTCCCAGGGATTAGGATGAGGATACCTTTGGGTGGGGGGATGCATGTTCCCTTCAACCCCATAGGTTATGTAGAGATTAGACTAAAATTTTTATTTATTATTGGTGATAAAATAGTAAGATATCTTCTGGATATATTCCTGTGTTGTCAGAGATAACTTTAAGGTCTACTTATTGATTACCTCTTGAAGTAAGAGGTTAAGAGTTTGGAGATATGAAGTATACATACACAAACACACACACACACACACACACACACACACACACATATATATATCTATATTTATCTAGTTACTAGATTTTATGCAAGTTTTATTTTCTGATTGCATAAGATTTTCGATAATTTGTTAATGGCAATATGAGTAATATAACAAAACATGAAATATTAACTATTAATTTTTAAAAATACTTCCTTACTTTGAAATATGTCCACATATTAATATACTATAAACCATGCATCTCTTAATCCTGAACATTTTTACTTTATGAATTATGCCTTGTAAGTATATGAAACATGAAGAACAGTTGATGTATTTGAGGAACAAACAAAACAAGATAAATGGAAAAGGACATTCTCCTTTGAAATGTGTCTCTAAGAAGAAACATTCAGGTTTTTCTCCCTTCTTTTCTATTTCTTTGCAGTTTTTAAACATTAGTTTCAATTAAAAACCAAGGCTAATAAACTAGGACAACATCTCTGAAAAAAACAAACTGACGTGCTTCTATGTCAAAAATGTAAATTCAAACAATGGGATGGTATGTTTGGTTAGAAACATGACTAATTCATCTTGAAAATATTTCCTTTGAAGATTCACAATGAAGTAAAGCAATCACATACAGTCAACCCAAACCCCTTGCTATTGTTAAAATGCTTACCTCCCTTTTTTTTCTTAATCATTGCAGCAGATGTCATAAAATAAATGTAGTGAAACATTCAAGCCGCAAGTTCCCTAATTGTTTCCATCTTGATTATAAAAACACATTGAAAGGTAAATCCTCACAGTGAAATAAATGAAAAAAATAATTAACATTCAAAGTACTCTTTATACCACCTGCTCTTTACATACTGTGCTGAGATGAAGACACCTGATGTATAAAGAGTAATGAAAAGAAATTGAGTTTTCTTCTGAGGCAGAGAGAAAAGTAGCATTTACATTTGAAATCCAAATCAGAATGGATATCTCTTTGGTACAATCAGTGGGATCTTGCATCTGATGAGTCAAGTTGAAGTGGTTAAGTCTAAATCCAAATGCTGTAAATACTTCATCCAAAATATGTGACATAATAGCTAGTGGTTATTTGTTTGCTAAAAAATCCTCTTATTTAAATGGTGAGCATCTACTCCAACCACTGTATACATGTACAAGTTCAATTATGGGTTGACAATATTTTGGTCTTTACAACAAAATGTATGAATGAATATATTTATACATTGTTATTATTACAATCAATAACTGTCTACACCACATACATTATAGATTAGACCTGCACTTGTTAGTTCTGTCACCTAAATGGCCTTTCTGTACAAATAGTTGTGATTAGGATCTTAGTACACAGTCATAATGCAAGTCTCACTTGTATACTAAGAGAAAGCAAAGATCAGTTCACGGGGAAGTAGGTAGAACCACCCTCTCCTCCTTTTATGTACTTTATATACAGTGGCAAAAAAAAAAAGTGTTTAAAGGAAATCTAAAATTTTATTCTAAGAGAGAAAGAGCCAAGCAAAATGAGACTGACCAGATAACAAAGCTAAATCAAAGTAAGGGAGTGGTAGGCTTCTGAGAAACAGGGCTGTAGGGATTACTTGATTCCACCTATGGCCCAAAACGCTTTGGGGCCCAAGACGTGCTGCTTTGGGACTCCTTTCATGGTGGCTGACATCATAGGGAGCTATTTTCTTCCAGTCTACCAGGTTGGGGAGCGATGCAGACATAGCAAAGATTGTACTTACAGAAAGGCATGGCACTGTGGGAATAAGTCCTTGTAAATACATATACGTCTATGTGCGTGTATAAACAGTCATACCTTCAGAGTTCTTGTGTGAAAATGAGAGTTCATATTCCAGAAAATTTGGACTTTAAGTCAAAAATGATCACAAGAGACAAAGAAGATCATTATATAACATTATAAGGATCAATTGATCAATAAAATATAATTGGGCGTATTTATGCATCAAACAATAGAACATTTAAATAATGTAAATACTAACAGAACTAACAGGAGAAATAAACAGCAATACAATAACAGTAGGGGACTTTAATACTTCACTCTCAACAATGGAGAAAATCAATGAAGGACAATCAACAAAAACACAGCATGTCTGAACAACACTATGAACTGAATGGACTTAACAGACATAGATGGACTCTTCCACATTCAACACCAGAATATACTTTCTTCTCAAGTGCATGTAAAACATTCATCAGGATAGATCATATGTGAGGACACAAAACAAGTTTTAGAAAATTCAAGAACATTGAAATCACATAAAGAATCTTTTCTAATTAAAAATGTATAGAACTGGAAATCAATAATGAGGGATTTTGAAAAATTCACATGCAGAAATTAAATAACAGTTCTGAACAACTAATAAGTCAAAGAAAAAAAGGGAATCCAAAAAATATCTTGAGACAAGCAAAAATGAAAACAAAACATTGAAACTCATGGGGTACAGCAAAAGCAGTTATAAGAGGGAATTTTAAAGCTATGAATATGCCTACGTTGAAAAAAGAGACATCAAATAAGCAACAGATTTACACCTCAAGGTACTAGAAAAAAAATCAAACTAAGGCCAAATTAGCAGAATAAAGAAAATAATAAAAGAGCAAAAATCTCTAATCTCTCATGAAATATCTAATGAAATAGAAAACAGAAAAACAATAAAATCCACAAAAATAAGAGTAGTTTTTATGAAAAGATAACCAAAATTGACAAAACTTTGCCTAGACTAACAAAAAAGAGAGGACTCAAATAAATGAAAGAGTAGCATTACAACTGATACTACAAAAATACAAAGGATATTAAGAGACTACAATAAACAATATCAAACTGGATAACAAAGAAGAAATGAATAAATTACTAGAAGCATACAACCTACCGAGATTGAATAATGAAGAAATAGAAAATCTGAATAGATCAATAATGAGTAAAGAGATTAAATCAATAAGAAAAAATCTCTCAACAAAGAAAATCCCAGGGCCAGATTACTTCACTGGTGAATTCCACTAAACATTTAAAAAGTTAGTGCCAATCATACTCAAATTCTTCTAAAAAACTAAAGAGAAGGGAACACGTCCAAATTTATTTTATGAGGCCAGCATTAGCCTGATAGCAAAGTATCAAAGTCGGGTAAGAACGCTATAAGAAATAAAAATTACAGAGAAATATCACTGAAAAAATGGATTAAAAAATTCTCAACAAAATATTAGCAAACTGAATTCAGCAGCATATTAGAAGGATAGTCCATGATCAAGTAGGATTCATCCTTGGAGTTTAAGGATGGTTCAACATATGGAAATCAATGAATGTGATACACTACTTTAACAGAATGAAGGATAAAAATCATCATACGATCTGAATAGATGCAAAAAAGCATTTGACAAAACTCAACATAATTTCATATCAAAAAACTATGAACAAATTGGGTATAGAAGAAATGTACCCAAACATAATACAGGCCATAGAAGACAAGCCCACAGCTATTATACTGAAAGCTCTTCCTCCAAGATTGTGAACAAGACAAGGATGCCCACTGTCACCACTGTCACCAGTTTTATTAAATACAGTATTAGAAGTCCTAGCCAAAGCAATTATGTAAGAAAAAAGAAATGAAAACCATCCAAATCAAAAAAGACAAAATAAAATTGTCTCTATTCCTTAAAGACTCCAACAAAAAGTTGTTATAACTAATAAATTCAATAAAGTTGTAGAGTACAAAGTCAACATACAAAAATCAGGTGCATTTCTATACACTAACAACAAATACCTGAAAAAGAAATAAAGAAAACTATACATTTATAACAACATAAAAAAACAATAAATTACTTCGGAATAAATTTAACCAAGGAGGTGAAAGATCTGTATATTGAAAACTACAAGATGTTGATATAAGAAATTGAAGACAAATAAGTGTAAAATTACCTTGTGTTCATGGATCAGAAGAATTAATATTATTAAAATGTCCATGCTATCCAAAGTGATCTATACAGTCAATGCAATCAGTATCAAAATTCCAATGACATTTTTCACAGAAATAGAGAAAAAAAATCCTAAAATTCATATGGAACCACAAAATATCCCAAATAGCCAAAGCAATCTTGAGAAAGAAGAAAAAAGAGGCAGCACACTTCCTGATTTCAAACTATATTACAAAGCTATGGTAATCAAAACAGTATGGCACTGGCACAAAAATGAACAAATAGACCAATGGAATGGAATTGAGAACCCAGAAATAAACCCATGTATGTACATTCAATATTTGACAAGTATGTCGAGAATACAAAATGGAAAAAGGATAATCTCTTTGCTAAGTGGTGCTGGAAAAACTGGATATCCATGAGAAAAGGAATGAAACTGGACCCTCTATCTTTCACCATTCACAGAAATTAACTTGAAATGAATTAAAGACTTACATGTAAGACCTGAAACCATGAAATTCCTAGAAGAGAACATAGGAAAAAGCCTCCTTGACATTAGTATTGGAAATGATTTTTTGGATATGACATCAAAAGCACAAGTCACAAAAGCAAAGATAAACAAACGGGATTACATTGAACTAAAAACTTGTGCAAAGAAAACAATCAACAAAAGGAGAAGACAATATATGAAATGGGAGAAAATATTTGTAAAACATATCTGATTAGGAGGTTAATATCCAAAACATATAAGGAATTCATTCAACTTAAAACAAATTATCTGACTAAAAAATGGGTGAGGTAACTAAAGAGACATCTTTCCAAAGAAGACATACAAATGGCCTATAGGTACGTGATAAGATGCTTAACATCACTAATCATCACTGGATTGCAAATCAAAACCACAACGAGGTATGCCCTCACACTTGCTAGGAATAGCTATTATCAGAAAAACAAGAACTAAAAAGTATTGACAAGAGTGGGGAGAAAAGGGAACACTTGTACACTGCTGGTCGTAATGTAAATTGTTGACAGCCATTATGGAAAACCATATGGAAGTTCCTCAAAACATTAAAAATACAATTATCCTATGATCCAGCAATCTCACTTCTGGGTATATATTCAAAGGAAAAGAAGTCAGTAGCCTGATATTTGCACTCTTGTGGTCATTGTAGCATTATTCATAATAGCCAGAAATAGAAATAACCTATGTGTCCATCAATGGATAAATGGGTAGAGAAAATGTGCCTGCATATGTGTGTGTATATACATATATGTACACACCCTGATATACACATATATGTACACACAATGGAATATTATTCAGCCATAAAAAAGAAGGGAATCCTGTCGTTTGTGATGACATGGATGAACCTGGAGGGCATTACACTGAGTGAAATAAGACAATCAGAGAAGGGCAAATACTGTATGATCTCATTTACATATGGAATCTAAAAAAGTTAAACTCACAGAAACAGAGTAGAATTGTTGTTGCCAAGGGTTGGGGGTGGGAAAAATGGGGTAATGGTCAAAAAGTACAAACTTTCAATTATAATATGAATAAATTCTGGGGATCTAGTATACAACATGGTGATAATAGTTAACAATACTGTTTTGTATCCTTGAAATTTTCTACAAGGGTAGATTTAAATGTTCCCACCACACACAGAAAAAAATGGTAACTAGCTGAGGTGATAGATATGTTAACTAACTTGAGTATGCTAATAATTTTATAATATATGCATATATCAAATCATTACATTGCACAACCTAAAGTTATACAATTTTCTTTGTCAATTATACCTCAATAAAGCCAGGGAGAAAACACTATAACCATTACCTCCTGCCACTTTCTATTTGTTTTTGTTTTTTTTTTACCCTGTTTCGTTTTATTCATATCATTTATCAATACCTGATGTGATGTTATGTATCTTTTTGTTTATGGATTATCTTTCATTAGAATGATGGCAGGGGCTGTTACACCCCTAGGCCTGGGTAACCAGGTATGCCCAGCCCTGCAGTTTTGAGGGTCCCTCTCTGACCCTCTTCTGATCATGCCCCTCCTCATGGGATTAGGAATCAGTGGGGCCAAGGAGAGAAGCCCACCGTGATTTGAATACCTGGAACCTCAGCACGGCCAGCCCCAGTGACCCTGAATCCTCTTAAAGGGCTAGGGCAAACCTCTTTCTTGGAGATACCTTCTAAGTGTTAACAATTCCAGACCTAAATAGCGGATGAGAGGTAGCTATTTTCAAGGAGTTTAGAGGATGAACTTGGAGATGGTACAGGATATAACAGGAAATGGAAAGGTTGGGGGTGGGCAGGCAAGCCCTTGTCTGGACTCTTATCCTGAGCCCTGAAGAAGCTTGGAGTGGGCCTAGCAGTGGCTTTGTCTGTCTTATTCCATTTTATTTCCAGTGTCTAAATAGTTTCTGGCACTTATTTTATGCTCAATAAGTATCTGTTGAATGAATGAATAGATGAAACCATTTATGACTTTCTTAGTTATACAATATGCAGCAGGGTAATGGTGGACTGATATGCTGGTACAGATGCTATCACTTGTCAGATTTATGAGTTAGTAGGAAAAAAAATAACTATTCTGTCAGCTGTAATCGAGTTTTCCTTTTCTGGTCTCAGTATAGTTCATTTTTTTTATTTCAGAATATTGCAGGGGTTCAAATGTTTCGATTACATAAATTGCTTCTGTACCATTTGAGTCAAAATTGTAAATGTGTCCATCTCCCAGATATAGTGTGCATTGCACACATTAGGTGTGAATTTACCCATTCCTTCCTCCCCCCAACTACTTGATTTCCGATAAGTGTTATTTCCATATGTGCACGTAAGTGTTGATTGATTAGTACCAATTTAGTGGTGAGTATGTGTGTTGTTTGTTTTTCCATTATTGTGATACTTCACTTAGAATAATGGTCTCCAGCTCCATCCAGGTGAATACAAGAGGTGCTAGTTCACCATTTTTTGTGGCTGATTAGTACTCCATGGTATACATGTACCACATTTTATTAATCCACTCATGTATTGATGAGCACTTGGGTTGTTTCCACATCTTTGCAATTGTGAATTGTGCTGCTATAAACATTCGAGTGCAGGTGTCTTTTTTACAGAATGTCTTTTTTTCCTTTGGGTAAATATCCAGTAGTGGGATTGCTGGATCAAATGGTAGTTCTACTTTTAGTTTTTTGAGGGTACTACTTTCCACAGAGGTTGTACTAGTTTGCTGTTAATATCATATTTTATAATACAAAGTATACTGTTTTCATATCTTAAGGGTGAATTGTTAAAAAAATTTTATTGGTGAGGATATGATGGTAGAATTTACCATACTCAGATATGCATTATCATCAAAAACAAAACTTGCAGACTGGGTTTCAATGATTTGCATGAAAATATTCAAAAATGATAGTGATATAGGTAGGGAGTTGGTGAATCAAACCCTCTCTAAGAAGAAGAAAAAAGTAAGCTAAATATACATGACAGCAAGATAGACTTAATTCTTAAAAGACTTAAAAGTCAATGAGTGTTAAATCTTTCATGTATTCTCTTAAATTTCAAGCCATCAAAGTACTTATTGACATAGAGGAAAATATTATATGAAAAAATACAGATATTGATTACTCTGAGAGTGATATACAACTAGGACCCTGAATCTGATGAAGTTTTGGCAATACTTTAACTAATTTATTTAATCTAAAATTTTCTGCATTCTCAAAAGTGATATATTAATATAACATTCCATATCTTAGTCTAGAATTGTTTTTAAAATACATATAAAATAAAAAGCCTAAATAATAAGAAATTATTGTCTTATTTTAAATTAACAAGCTTCTTAAAAAATTTCTTAATGCATAAAATGATAGCACATCTCCCAATAGAGGCATCTTAGAAGTCTGTACGTGTTCCTGGCACAAAACGACAGCAAGTAAACTATTAGGTACAATCTCAGATGTAATTAGAGGCTACTGCCCTACACTAGTACTCCCTTAGTATTTTATCACTGCATGTTAAATGTGTCAGTTAACAATGATGAATACAGTGAGATAGAAAAAAAAGGGTAAAAATGGAAGTTTTACCTTTAGCATATTGTCAAGAAAAATTGTCTAAGACTTGATATTGGACGAAAAAGATTCCTGGATCATCTTCATCAGTGAAAGGCTGAGTGTTGCCCAACATACTCTGTGGGATTATCTGATTCTATGAGGTTGTTATCCCTTTGATTTTCTATTCACTAGACTACTTTACACTTCTGTAGAGGTAGAAGTTAACTTGTAGAAAACTTGTTGTAATGAACATGAGATTTTTGATGAATTTTGTATGGTGGGAAGAAAGGGTACATTTTATTCTGTATGATATTAACAAGTTCTGAAAAGTTTAGTGCTCCTGAATTGTATGTGTTTGTATGGGTATATTCAGTATTTCTGAATGTGTGTGTACTATGGATATGTAAATATATCCATAATCCACATGTATATCCATATGTCTGTAATCCATAACCCATATACAGTCATGCATTGCTTAACAATGGTGATATATTCTAAGAAATGCATCATTAGGTGATTTTGTTGTTGTATGAACATCATAGAGTGTACTTACACAAACCTAGAAGTATAGCCTACTTACACACTTAGGCTATATGTTATAGCCTATTGCTCCTAGGCTACAAACCTGTACAGCATGTTACTGTGTTGAATAGTGTAGGCAATTATAACACAATAGTAAGTATTTGTGTGTCTAAACACATCTAAACATAGAAAAGGTACAGTAAAAATATGGTATTACAATGTTATGGAACCACTGTTTCATATGTGGTCCATTGTTGACTAAAACATCATTATGCAGTATATGACTGTATACATGATAAATAGATATGTAAACGGATGGAAATAAAACTATCCTAAAACTATAGTGCTGCTAATATAAAAATACAGTATTACTGAAGTTGACCTCATTTGAAAAGATGAGATACAAAGACTTTCTGAAAGTAGAAAGTTCCAGTAAGTTAGCTTATTATTCAACATGCAAGTTGATATAATATTTTGCAGGAATCAAAAATATGCCTGAATTATGATTCTCTATAGCAAAGAACACAGGCTAGATATGAAAGCCAAAATGTTAGAGATTCTGTGTATGGCTACATTGCTAGTGTGGGTCTGCTTTTCAAGGAGAAAGGAAAGGGGCTCTGTCAGCAATGTAAGAATCCTATGAATAATGGAAAGCACCAAGGGCTGTGTAGTGGTGCTTTGTAGACAAGATAAATCCCTAATGGTTTTGATTGGTAGGAGCAGAAGAGAAAGCGGCTCACTTATTATGTGTTCACCGAAAGATGAAACAGTTGCCAGAGGAACTCCAAGAAAGATGTTTCCTACATGGACTAAGAAAGACAGAGATGGAAATCCAGCCCAGTTCTGAGCAGTTCGTGTGAAAAGCTACTTTGAACTAAGAGACATTCCTCTCCTCCTCCTCACCCCTTTAAAATATTTTCATGGAATAATTAGCTGTCCAATTATTGATAAGTCCGAATATAAAACATGGTTAATTTGGCTGATCTTTTTGCTTTATCCCAGGTACTTTTGCATTTTTATCAAATAGAATACAATAAGTGAAACTGGGCAAAACCTACAATTTCAGCTTTCAGTATTGCTGACCACTGGCTACCATGCTATCACCTTTGGTTCATCAAGAGTGTGGTTCTTCAGAGTCGGTCTTCAGAGAAAATTGATAAAATTGGAGAACCTCATAATTGCAATTTTGAATTCATGCTCCTCATAAATACCCTAGAAACTGGGATTCTCAGAAGTTAAAGAATTGCCAGGAATCACACAGCCAGGGCTGGAAGCCATAGCTCTCTGTACACTTTGGCTCAAGGTCATGCTGATCAGAAACTACAACACAAGCCTAAGGAATTATAATGATTTATACTTGTTGCTGGCTTGTGCTTTACTCCTTACTTGCATGTCTGTCTATATGCATCTTTCTCTAAGAAAACATTAGACCATAATACACCTTAAGTCTCCATCAATATTTTGTTCAACCTTAGGTAAACAAAAGATGACTGTTCCATATCATATTTATTAAATGATATAAGAAAAATAATTGGGACCAAATATATGCATTCTGTGTAACATTTGCATATAATACATAGTAATAATAAAACACAAAGGAAAGGTTTGTCATATAATAATACAATGTGAATATACTTAAGATTTTATGTCAAGTATTTCTAAATTCAATTATAAATAAAACATCTAAGAAAAATGAGATCCTTTTTTAAAAGAGATCTCCAATAATACTACTTTACTATTTGGTTATTAACTAACTTTTTCCACTGGAGTTCATATGTGTTGCAAGTTCTCCTGGGAAAGCATAAAGCTGGACTCATTTAGGAAGAGGTAGTGTGGCCGTATGAGAAAAGCTGCCATATGTGAAACCTCACTTTATGCCTGTTGAAATCTTTGTATTTCAGGTCTCCCAGGGACATGTCCATTGTGCTGTTGTGTAATTTTATCAGCATGAACTTCTGCTGAATATTTTTCCTTCTTTTCAAAATCCATATTTTGGTAGAACTAACTTCAAAACTTAATGTTGCAACATCTGTGCCCATGCACCTGGGAGCCATAGAAGATGTATCCTGAAGATTATCTACATTTTCTAATCTTATAAAATGCTACAAAATGAGAGAAAACGACCACACATTTTTTTTTTCCTGATCTGGATTTTTTTTTTTAAACGAACCTTATTTTCCCTCCTTGGAAAGATTTTCACAATAAAAGAGAATTGATACTTCTAAAGCTATAACGAATATCTGTACAAATGAAATAGAATACACATTTGGTTTTGCTTACAGATAATTCTTAACACAATGGGCAATTTTTCTTATATGTAGCAGAATAGCTTAAACAATTTTTTTTTCTTTCTTCTTTTTAGAGACAGGGTTGCATGATCATTGGTGCACTATAGTCTAAAACTCCTGGGCTCAGGTCATCCTCTTGCCTCAGCCTCTGGAGTCAGAATAGCTTTTAACTCTTACTTTAATGCAAAGAATAAGATGACAAAGGTGATGCATTTGAAGTCATTCCAAATTTAAACAACAGAAATATTCAAGGCAGGGCCCAGTGAACTATCTATGATAAAGACAGAAAGAAAAAATGTGCTTAATTCAAGCCCACCAGCATTGCTCCTCTCACATTTGAAAAGTCAAATTTTAATGAAAAAAAAAATTCAACTGTAAAGTCGCTACATGCAAGTAGCAGAATTTGACCTCACTTCCTTCCCACATGTCATTTCACCATTTGCAGAAGAGGATTGGCATACCTAGAAAGAATAGAGGGAAAGCAGGTATTTAACCCTTCAATGGTTAGAGGAGTGTTCAGTGCTAGGGCATCCACTGGGAGAAGGGAAGCGTGTCAATGTGTGCTGAGTGGGAGCTTTTCTCTTATGGGGCGAGCTTAAAAGAGGAAAATGTACCAGTTCAATGTTCCTTTACCCATTTGCATTTCTGGAGGCACAATATACAAAGCAAATAATTTCTGCTACAAAGAAGCTAACATGCACAGCACTATATAATTTCCATTTTAGAACTACAATTGAAGAGAACAAAGCCATCTATCTGAATCTAGCATGGGTTATATCAATTCTCGACTATCACTGCCAGACATAAAGTACTCCAAATATATCCTTTATTTGGCTTGACAGGAACATGGCATCATGTGTCTGAAGTAGGATTTGCAAGAGAGAAAAGGTTATTAGAAGCATAGACGTGGAAGAATATTTTGCTACAGATGCAGTAGAAATTTTTAAAAAAGTGTCAGAATCACTAACATGGTTTAGCAATTAAACTGTGTCAATACCCCTGCCGGGAAGAGTTCATAATTTGGAAGCTGTAGTTGTTATTGACCTGATTTTACAATTGAGATCATGTCTGTGTTATAATTTGAAAACAAAATTGATCACTGTGTTCTATAAACAAGGCCTGCCAAGCTATTACCCTGAAACTATTTTGTAAATATTTATTTAAGAGCAGTATAAATCATACTGTAATAAATTATTCTATGAACTTCTTTTAAGAGATTGCTTTGTATTCAAAAATTGGATTCTTTAAGTTCTTCAATTAACACTAAATTTCTCTGATCATAGTTTTTAAATTTTTAAAAAATATTTTTATCTTCAATATACTGCCTTCTTGCCCCGATGCTGCTTTAATATTTATGAAGTGTTCATTCCTCCTATGTCTTCAGAAATCATTATTATGCTCACTTATTTTTTTAAAAAGTTTTCAATATTACCGTATCCTAATATGAGCAGATGAAGCTTGCAATCTAGAAGGTTCATATAATGTGCATATTTTACCTTAATCGCTCCTTTAATCACTACCATATAAAGAAAGATAGAATGAAATCAATACAAAAAGATTAGTCTATTTGATTTAAAGCCATTTCAGATTTTCTATGACCTTTATCCATCCAGCCCATAATTTCTATTTCTTATAGGCTTTCTCAATACTATAATTTTTAACATTTAAATTGAATTTAAATGAATAACAAAAGTATCTTTATGCTACAGGTATTTGGAAGGAAAAGAAAGTATTTCAAGTATCTTCTGTTGCTACTTCTAGATTTTATTCTATTTTCAAAAGTAGGTTAAGGATTAAAGAATCGTTTATTTCCCCCCTTTATGAACTACAATTGCAAGGGGATAACTTTGATAGTTGAATTATAGGCAGGAATCCAAAGAAATTCTGTACTCTTGATGGGCTGATTTAAGAGCAGTCCTACCTTTTTCATCTTCTTTTTCTTCTTGGTCATCTGTTAGTGGAATCACTTCCGGTTGATCCACAACTGCGGCATCTTCGTGGTTTGATGAAAGCTCTAAATAGAACGAGACAGAAGGATATTCAGGGATATTTTAGTTGGAATCATTGAGAAGAGAACAGTGACTATAGCAGAGAAAGTTCAAGTTCTTTCCCCCCTCTTCCCCCCCACCAGGTTTCAACAGGCACAAGAAATAGAACACTATTGCCATCCTTCAGTAATCATTGCCTAAAACACACACGCACAAGTATATATAGAAGTCATGGTTCATGGTTTCATCTCATTCTCTGATAACAATATATTCTGGTTTCAGTACCTTCTGTGTCCATATATGAGCTCTGGGACTCTGTCTCAATTTTTATTTCATTCTTCATTAAATCATTCTCTTGTCCTGTTAAAAACAGTGATTGAAAAATAAAAGAAATATGATATGTATGACCATAGCTTTATCCCTGATTTGAAAAAGCAAAACTTTCAGAAACCATGCTTTAAAATCATGCATGGAGGGATAGAAAAGAGTTTTGAAACAAAGTGGAGGGCAAAGATAGCATTTTTCATATCATCATATTTCTATCAATTATTTTATGAGATATATCCAGATAATTTGGTCAAATCTCTCTCTGTTTGAACCCATTGGTATAATTAGCATTTTGCTTATCAATGCACTGGATATGGATAAGGACACAACCTGGAAGTTTTGAAACTTAAAAATAATTTCTGGGCTGTATGGGTTAACTACATCTAATTTCCTTTTAAGAGACAAATATTTCCCATGGCGATGATGCCTAGAAAATTAAAACACTACTTGTACTTTCATTCTTCCATCAACAGAGCATTAAAAACTGGAGTAATGTGAACACATGTGAATTGGGTAGCATAACGGCCCAACCATTCTCTTAAGACACAGGCTAAAAACAGCAAAGGTCAGGAGAGAATTCAGCCAACTTTTGATTACTCTGAGGCTGATTATCTAGTAATGGTTTTTCTTCCACACCCCTTGGCTTCTCCTCCTACCCTTCCCTGTTGAGCTTAAAACATTTAAGTGCTCATTAAGAGAGAAAATTGAAATCTTTCCATTTTTGTCTCATGCTAGGACAGATTTTGTGCAGAGGATATTTAACCGTTGAACCGAAAAAATTCCAGAGCTATGGTTGATTGTAGGCACAAAGGAGACACAGCAGAGAGTGGGCTCTTTGCCTCAGTACCTCCCTGTGGTAGACAGCATTATTGTTCCACTTGCCTCCTACTTCTTCCTGAAAGAGAATTGTATTTCTCTGTCTATGACCATGTGACCTGCGGTGGCCCCTGTGGGACAAGAGTATGTTCCCACCTCATTGACACCAGGTCTATTCATGTGACTTGACTTAAAAAAATGGCACTGGAACAGATGTGAAGGGTACTGCATTTGAGCAGAAGGTTTAAGATCCATTGCATCCTTCCTCTAGCTCTCTTGCTCCTACTGGAATTAAAACATGGGGAACAGAACCAAGCAGGAGCAAGCAGAGACACCATGAGCCTTTGTTGTTGAAAGCCATCGAAACTTTTGGGGTTATTTGTTACTGCAGCAAAGCTAACTTATTTAATCCCTCTTTTTATAGCCTCCTCTTTGATATTAAAACCACCCAGTATATTACCCTCCCCCCCTTGATTCAGTCTCTGCTGGTATGACCCAGATGAGAGAAAAAGTTTTCTATGTGACATCTCTTCTTCCTGAGCTCATTTTAATCAAAAGAATCTGATAAAATAATAAGGCATATTTATCTGATAATTGGAGGTAGAAACCTCAAGCTGTTTTGATGACTTTCTTTCATCACTTCTAAAGTTCAACGAAATGCCAAGTCTTGATGATTCTGAAAAATATTTCTCCTTTCCCACTTTCCATACTCTGTTCACCTTTCCTCATTCCAGGGATATATTATCTGTTTCTTGGATTTTTCATTCTCTTCTCCTATAATCTATTTTGTGAATTGTTAACAGAAAGATCTTTTTAAAATATGAATTTGAGCAATATCTTTCTCCTGCTGATAAATTCCATTTATCTCCATTCTTTCCCACTGCTTCTCAAAGCATGGCCCATGGACAAGCAACATTAGAATTACCTGGGAGCTTTTCAAAAATGCAGAATTTCAGGCCTCATTCCAGACCTACAGAATCGGAATCTGCATTTTAACAAGATGCCCATGTGATTTGTACTTACATTAAAGCTTGAGAAGCACTGGCCTAGAAGATGTAAATATATCTGCAAATTATTGGTCCCATAAAAATGCCAGATTTTGCCTGGACACTTTACATCTATTATCTCTAATCATCACATTAGCTTTGTAATCATTGTGATCCCCACTCTGTTTTCAAAATTCATAACTAGCTATGACTATAAACTCCTCCTTTTGTTTTCCTGGAAATATCTTTATTTTGCCCCTTAGCTTTTTACATTGAGGTCTACTCACATATAGTAAAATTTATCAATAGTGTACAGCATGATGACTCTTTACATATACACATGTATCTTCCTGTATAGTCGGATCAAGAACATTTCTTGTTCCAGTGCCTTCTTCCTGTCGACACCCCCGACTGGTAACAGTTTCTGTTTTTGAAATTCATATAAGCAGAACATATAGTATATGATCTTTTCTATCTTAGTTGTTTTATACCTGTTGTTTGTAAGAGTAATTCCAGTTGCTGTATGTATCTATTGTTCATTCTTTTTCATATATACTGTTCTACTGTCTGAATATATGATGTCATATGAATATTGAATTTTTTCAATTTGGGGCAATTACGAATTATGCTGATAAAAACACTCTTGTGTATGTCTTTTGGTGGACATACATACTCAAATCACTTGGGTTGAACCCAGAAGTGAAATTGCTAAGTAATAAGAAACACATATGTGTAGCTTTACTAGATTCTGCAAAACTGTGTTCTAAAGAGTGTGTTCCATTTTACACTTCTATCAGAAATGCATAAGGATTCCATTAGTGCCCTTTATTTTTTAGATTATATCATGCTAGGACTGGTCACAAACTTCTTTAATATGGAGTAGAAAGCAATGCAAAGTTTTTCCTGAAAGCCAGTTTCCATCCTTGTCACCTTTGGGTACTACACAGAGTGACAATGACTGCACTGCTGGTCGTTCATTCTACAGTGTACTGAGTGTCACTAAATGGTGGATATGTCAGGTGCTGAGAGTGGATCTTAAATAAGTTAAAGAACTGTATCTTAATTGACACAGTGCTTGTCCTCAAAAATGAATATAGTTGCAGGAACATAAGTGTGATAGGTGGAAAAAATTCTTTCTAGTAAGATGTGAAACAGAGTTCCAACTTTTTGGAAAAATCACTTTGAGCAGATTTTTAGATGACAGGAAACTGAGAGGAATAGACAATATATTGGACAACAAAATCAAGGCTGAAATATTCTCAATAGACTGAATGAAACAAGATGAAATTTGTTAAGGATAAATATAAAACACTAAAATCAAGTTTATAAAATCAACTTAATGAAATGAGATGGGAAGACATCAACCCCATTTCTGATAACACTAGAGCCACAGGTTTTAAATTCCATATTTGCTATAGATAAATAATGGATGGACGTTGGAATGGTGGATGGAGAGAAAAGTTTCATTCTGAATCACGTAGGAAGTAAAGTAAATATTTTCAATTTATCTCTTGGAAAATGTCTTGCCTATATAGCTATTTCCAGCAATTCAAACCAAGAGGGGACTTAAAACATTAAAACATAATATAATTATGCCAAGGGAAAACACTTTTATGAAAGATACATTCAGAAAAATAAAATATACAGAAAGTATGGTTGAATTTACAATGAAATATAAGAACTGATGGACAAAGAAAAGATGAATTTAATAAACAGGAAATTTAGACAATAAAAAAGCTACAAGCCTAAAAACACAGTGACATCTTCAATGGATATCATAAAAAAGAATAAACACTATAGATAACTAAATCAATGTTTTAGATATCAAACTCTTGAGTGAAAGTTCACTAAGAAATAAAAAGTACTGAGTAAAATGTAGCATGAGATGATGATAAATACAGAGAACAGAAAATATCAATAGAATTTCCAAAGATTATAGGAAGTCCAAGCAGCAGCATTTTATCTATGTGATGGCAACAACTGAATAATGTATTATGAGGTTTAAAAAGATTGTAGAAGGCACAATGTAATTTCATTTTTTCTTAACTACACACAGAGTACACATGTTCTTACACATATTTCTATTAGTAGGGCAAGAACTAAAAGGTATCTTAAATGTTAACACTGATTATCTTTGAATGGTAGTTGAAATTTTAATTTATAATATTTTTATTTTTCTAACCTGCATTTTGTATATTTTATAACAATTGCATATTCTATAATTTAATAATTATGAAACAATTCAAAAAATAGAGAAAAATGTTCTTAGTGATATTATAGAAGAAAAAAATTCTGGCTAAAATGTGTATGTGTTGTGTGTATCTAATGAAATTCAATTATTAATGCTTTTTCTCAGTCTCTACTTGAACTTTAGAAATGTTTGAAAAATATAATTGAGTAACTCTTTTTTGTTGAAGTACCCCTTTTTTTTGTCTGTTGGCCAAATCACATATCATTCTCTGTGATCTTTATATACTAACCTAATCATCATTTTAAAACATATCTATTTCTTGCCTTTGTACTTACTTAGCCTGTGTTTCTAATGGCGAAATACCCTCTTTTCTCCTTTCCTATGTAAGTAAAATTCTCCTCATCTTTCAAAGCGAAGCCATGAGTTTACCTTTTTTGCATAGAATTCTCTGAGACATTAGGCAGAATTGATAATTTTCATATCTTTGCTTATTGAATTCTTTTGCTCATTCATCTATTTATTATTATGCTCATCACACTGTAATACAGTTCTATTCGGGTTTGTCTCTTTTACCAGATCATGAGGATTGTGAAGAGAGAAATTTTGTTTTATTCACATTGCCCTTCCTAGCACCTACTTAATAGCAAGTGATCAATAAATGTCTATTTAATTGGCCCCCTATTATATACTCACCAGAATCTGTAAATAGTCATTAAGGACTATAACTAACTTTCTTTTGCATCCCTTAAGAACAAGGTAAGTGCCTTATGCTACTAAGCACTCCATATACTACATTTGTTGCAGAGAACCTTGGAATGGACATAAAAACAACTGAATGTTTTAGGTAGGCAAGTTTCAACCTTTTTGGGCCTCAGTTTCATCAACTCCTAGGTTCCTACATCTTGTGGTGTAATTTCCAAGAACTGGAAATTTCCAGGAACCGGAACTGACATTTGTTAATTGAGTGAATGGTATTGAGAGGGAACCTTTACTGTTTATTGAGTGAGCCTCATTCTCTGTCACTGTTTTTATGGGGCACTAAGCATCACTCCTAATCATTGCACCAGGTCATTGCTGGAACCTGTAACTCATCATTTGTGATTGGGCTTTTTGTCTGTATGGTGACAGGGAAGAGTAGAGCATCCAGAGAGTAGGAGCAGCCAATCTGTATTCCTTTGTGTCCTCTGGTCCCAGTGCTCCACTTGATAAATTTTTAGAGGAATTCAGTCAGCCATGAGAAGATCACAGCTCAACAGAAGCACTGCTGATAAGGTGGGACAGCTTGAGGTGGCAATTTAAGGCTGTTGATGAATACCAGAAAATTCCAGTGACTTTTATGTCCTGACACTTCACTTTGAGGATAAAAGCCTATTTCAAATCTTTCTTGGAATATTCCTCTACCCTGCCCTCTAAACTTGTCTCTGCTCCCAATCTGTCTCACCTATGTGCTTTATATATTTTGGCCATCTTTTCTTGAAACAGAAATACATACATTTTTCTCTTTCCCATTTTTCTAAAGTAAAATTCATAAAAAATGGGAGAAGAAAGGAGGTGCCCAACTTTGAAAATGAGCCAGGATGGGCCGTATTACACAGAGACAAGGTGTGTGAGAGCTCCTTGCCTTGCGCCCAGCCTGCTGTGTGTTAGTGACAACTCCAGGGAACTCCAGCCCATCTGCCTTTCTCCTTAGACATTATTCATTCTATCTTGTTTCCTTAGCCTCGCGGGGGCAAGCTTTATATTTGCCTCTCCACATTAAGAGTAGTTGAATTTCCCCCACTGTCCTCTGCTCTAATCCCTCCTGCAGAGGAAACAAAAGAACACAAAGAATTCCACAGTTTATGTATATATTTTTCATACAGTGAACTCAACCATCCATACTGATGGGAGGGGACCATTAGAATAGACAATCCAAAAATCCATTCACTTTCTTTAGAAAGAGATCACATGATTGTTTCTTGGAGCCTTGGTAATTAAGTTTGGCTCAAGCTAATGCTTTAGCTTTAATTAATTTGCATAAAAATTGGTCTGGGGACATCAGTCTGCAATTAAGCATTTCTAGGGGATAAACCTAAACTCACTTTGTAAATGGACTGTTTTTGAACAATAGCAACAACCATATAGTTTTATTGCTTGCAAATTATCAGATGCTCAGATTTTCCTAAGAACAAAGACTTTGTTTCTTTGATGCTTGTTTTTAAGAGATAATTGATAGTGTATCTTTTTGTTAAATTTGCGACTTGATTGCTACTAATATTCAAAATTTTACAATGCCTAAAAATATCCCAGATTAAGAGCAAGAGTTAAACCTAGACTAGCGTGAATTTTATTATCATCTAGACATCCTTGGTTTTCTCCTATGGCCAATAAACCTTATTTTCCTAATGTAAATTATTTGTAAAATTATTTATTTTGTAGTTACAAAAGAAATGCAGTTTCCTTATAGGTACACTGAAAAACACACGCAAGTATTGAAAACTACGGATAATTTTACAATGAAAGCATAGCTACTTTTAACATTGTGAATTGCCATCTTTCTCTTATATATATGTGTGTGAATACATATATATATATATACATGCATATGCGTAAGTACTGATTTCTGTTGTGTATATACACACACATAGATACAGACATATGAACATATATGTTAATATATTCTGGGATCAAAATATATTTATACTTTGATTCCTGCTTTTTTTGTTCCATGTTTTAATAAGCATCATCCACTGTCATTACGATTTGTTCATAAATCTTACTTTGAAAAGATCCATAATATTACATGTTACAGATGAACTCTCAGATGTTTTCAATTTTTTTTTTTTTGCCATTAAACACAATATTGCAATGAACATTTTAGTGAAGAAATATCTCCATACTCTGGGTGTTACTTTAGGACAAATCCCTGAAGCATAATTTTTCCATCAAAGTATGAACATTTTACCTTAGGTTTTGCCAAAATTGCCCATGAGAAGGTTGTGCCCTTCAGTCTTCCACCAATACTGTATGAGTGTGTTTGGAAGCCCTGTTCTCACTAATTTTGTGTATTTTCAATTCTACTTATACTCTAAAAGAGAAGCTACTGCACTGATATTTTATTTGCATTTCTCTAAATAATAATATATCTCTTCCTATTTATATAGTCTGTATGTTTTCTTTTTGTGAATTATAATTGAGTCCTTTGACCATTTTGCTCTTGAGTTATTTTTTTGTCTTATTGATTCATGAAGCCTTTTTTTTTCAAGTAAGAAAATTAGTTCCTTGTCATTTATGTGAGAATATTTTTCCCACTAGTTTTTCTTTAGAATTCGATTATAACCTTTACTGTGTCAAAATTTATATATTCTAATTTAGTCACTTTCTTCTTTCATGATATATGCTAACACACGCATACACACTATATTACAGATATATACACGTGTCTGTATTCTATAACATGCATGCATTCAATCATATGTCTGCAAGTATGTATTTATAGTTCAAAAAGTAGTACCAGTTCATTTTGTTTTTAGAAAGTCATTATTTTTTGGAGCAGTTTTAGGTTCATAGAAAAATTGAGAGGAGGTACAGGGATGTCCCATATAACCCCTACCAAAGTCCATAACTTACATTAGGGTTCACTCTTGGGGCTGTACATTCTATGGTTTGCAAAAATGTATAATGACATGAATCACTCACTGAGTGTCATATAGAATATTTTCACTGCCCTTACAACCCTCTGAGTTCCTCCCGTTTATCCCTTCATCCTAGCTCAACCCCTGGCAACCACTCATCTTTTCACTGTCTGCATAGTTTTGCCTTTTCCAGAATTGCATATCATTGCAATCATACCTTTTGCAGCCTTCCCAGATTGGCTTTTTTCACTTAGTAATATACATTTAAGTTTCCTACATGTCTTTTCATGGCTTGATAGTTCATTTCCTTTTAGTGCTGAATAATAACCTTTGGTTCTTTTACTCTAGTATTTTTATAGCTTCATTTCTACGTTTCATCTTTGCTCCTTCTGGAATTTATGTCGGTGTAAAGAATGAGGTTGGGATTCAGCTTATTTTTCCAAATGGCCAACTAGTTGTCTTAATGCCATTTATTGAGTCATCTGTCAGCCAGAAATGTCAGCTGGAATAGGTACTGAAATCCCAGATCTACTTGGGTCTATTTTTAAACTCTTCAGTCTGTTTCATTGATCAGCCTGTCTGTTCCTATAGCAGGACTATGCTGTTAATCACATTTTTCAAAATTCCATGTCATTTTTAGTCTATTTGTTCTGTCATTGACTGATAATATTGTATCTGTGAACTCCCGATTGCATTTCCAGTGGGTTTTTATTTGTATTGTATCCTGCCATGCCATCTGACATGTAAAGACTCATCACTATTATATTTAATCAGGGATTTACATTTTTATCAATATAAAATGATCAACTCTTTCTCACTTGAGATACTTTGCTAGAATTCTGATTGGAGAGATTCTAAAGTAGTTTTTCATGTTTTTCTTTTTTTTCCCTAATACTCACTTCCCAAATATATCCTTCTATAAATTTATATTTTTAAATCTTTATAATTTTATTGAATTCAATTCAATCATAGTGGGTTTTACACTTATTAAAGTAACCTAATTACACTTATCGTCATAACTATTTGCTTGTGTTTCTGTCATTTTATTTGGTACGTTGTGCTTTTGTTATGCTGTTAGCTTTTTTAAAATTATTATTTGCATTGCTGAATAAACTCTCATGTTTAATATAATCTTTTTGGGAAATTTAGACAGTCAGATAGCTTCCTTTAATTTCATTGTGATTTAATTCTATTTGTGATTATTATACAATTTTTCAAAGATACTGTGAAAAGCTAACTTACATTGACGGGATCCATAACACAGTAGGCTTTTTAGTTTTTGAGTTGTCCTTATGGAAGTCAGCCTCATGTGCAACTCTCCCTGCTTCACCATGACCTTGTTTATAACCCCTGTCATTGGTACTTCCTTGCTTTTCTCCTTCCTTACTTCCTTTCTTCATTTTCTCCCTTTTTCTTTCTTTCTCTTTTAACCATTTTATAAAATTGCAACATATGTATAGGAAACCATACTAAAATGGATCATTTAAATAACCATAAGCAAAGGCAAAAACTATGTATTTTTATAGTTACCATTCATCCTGGAAGTCCCCTTTTGGCCCCCTCCCAGACCGTTACTCCTCCCCAGTCACCAAAGTGCGATCAACACCCTGTCACAGGAATCACTACTTAGATTTTCTTTATGGTTTTACCAGCTACACATGCCTTTCTAAACATTAATTACTTTTCCTGCTTTTTAATCTTGATATGAATGAAATTGTACAATATATATGCTTTCATACCTTCTTTAACATTGCAATGACGAGATTCACCCATGTTTTTGCATGTGATTGTAGCTCGTAGTTTGTGACATTTGCTTCATTCTTTGTTCTTCTGTAAATAATTTGCCATTTCTCTGATCATTTTTGAGGCTTTTCTCTTTATTGCTGGTGTTGAGCAAGTTGATTATGATAAGCTTAGGTATAATTTTCTTTATGTTTCTTGTGCTTGAGGGTTATAAAACTCAGATATGTGGGTTGATAATTTCATTAAATTAGTAAAAAATTTTAGCCATTTTCACTTCAAATACTTTTTCTGTCTCTCCTTCCCATACTCACTGTCAGAGATTTAACTCATATTTAAGTTGTACTAGGGAGGACAAGAACAGCATTGAGTCTGCTGCCTGTTTTGCTCCACTACTGAGGCAAAAACATTCTGAGTTTTCAATGAATTCTCAGGTTTTCCAGTCTGGCTGGTGGGAACAGGCACTCCTTCCAGCCTTGTGTGAGCTCCAGGTATTATTCTCTGAGATCTTTTAGTGTTCTTACCCCAGTCTTGGGTCGTTTCCTCTCACGCATAAACTGATCGGTACTCAGCTGAAGACTTGAGGGGTTTTTCAGAACATTCCTTCTGTGGAGCTCTCTCCTCTTCAGAACTCTGCCTTGCAAACTCTAGCTACCTTGGCCTCCTAGGACTCTCAGCTCTGTCTCCTCAATATGGGGAGTCCACTGGACTCTGCCTGCGTTCCTCCTCTCTGCGCCATGGCCTGGAAGCTCTCTCCAGACAGTCAATCACAGGGCTCACCTCATTTCCTGACTCTCAGGGATCACTCAGATTTATAAAATTTCAAAACTAATTGGTATGTTTACTCTCCATGTTAACAGAAAAACATAAGAACACTTTCATTTAATTTACCTCATCCCAAGAAATGCCATTATTGTGGTATATTTTAACATTATGTATATCTTAACTCCCAGAAGACATTATTATTATTGATTTATAGCATCAATATTCATTTAGACTTATTTAATAATTACCATTTATCTTGTTCTTAACTCCTTCCTTTATCTTTGATCTTCTATCTGGGATTAATATCTTTCTATAGAACAACAGAATTCTCTGGTGATAAACTTTTTTATTTGGTAGTGCCTTTTTTTGTCCAAAATTTCCTTAATTAATCTTTACTTTTGAACCATAATTTTCCCCCAGGTTTAGAATTATTGATCCACATCTATTTTGTTGTGCTGTCTTTTTATTTCCATTACATCTATTGAAAAATTTATTAGTCCAAGTGTTTAAAGATTGCTTTTTAGATGTTCTGTTTACCTTTGGCTTTGGGCAGTTTTACCGTGAGGGGACTTGTTGTAGATTTATTTTTATTCATTCCTCTTGGAGTTCCAAGGCTTTTTGGAACATTTGGCTTCCTGTCCTTCATCAACGTAGGCATTTTTCACCATAATTTCCTCAAATATTGCTTTTGTCCAATTCTTTCTGTCTTTCTTATCTGGGACTCCAATTACTTTGTGATAGGCTTTGTAATTAGATCCTCAATATCTTTTCTCTTTGCTTAGTGTTTGTCATCCTTTTTTTCCCTACTGTTTTTATTTTGAATGTATTCTTCTAGTTCACAATTCTTTCACCTGTGTCTAATATGTTGTTAAACCATAAATCCATTCGTTGAATTCTTAACTTCAGTTAAGGCATCTTTTACTTCTAGACTTTCTTTTCTTTAAATTTTTTTGTTTTGAATTCCCAGTTCTCAGCTAAATTTTCAATCTTTATCCCTTTGTACATACTCAGCATAATTATTTTATACTTTGTATTTATGACTCTAATATTTTCAGCTCATATGAGCTTACTTCTCTTGTCTGTTTTGTTTTTCATGTCGCCTTGTTTCCTCATTTTTTTCTGGCAATTTTTTGTACTTGTGTGCTGGAGATTATATTTTGCAAATTACTTATATAAATATTTTGAAGCCTACAGCACTCCTTTTTGCCTCTAGAAATATTTCACACTTATTTTCTTAGGTGCCTGGGGGGACTAGCCATCTGGGCTGGTCTTAATTTAATTTAGAGATTGAGGTGATTCAAAGCTGAGCATTGCTCTTTCAGGAGGCTGATCTGCTGATTCATTTTTCCTGCTAGGCTACATATCTTTAGGGTTTCAACCCAAAACACAGGGGATTTATCAGGGTACCTTGCCTTTTTTAAAAACGGGACTCCAGATACTTTTTGTGGAATCAGCATATGCCATAAGATAAAAATAGTGTCAAATTCTGTGCTCCCATATTGGAGATTGATCTTCTCCCAGAACTTAGCTTGACAATTCTTCACTATCTTATTAGCTCACTGATACCTTTAAACAGCTTCCCTCTTTCTCTTTCTCTGTATATACTGTATAATAATATGTAATATATGATATACAATATAAATACGTGTAATATATAAATATATATTTTTGTCTAGTTGTCTTCAGTGAGAGAAATGGCTTAAATTATTTAGACTTTCATTTTAGAAAGCAGGTCTCTCCTTTTATTTGCTCATTTTAAACAACAAATACTATAAATTTCAAAGTTAAAAACATATATTTAGGTGTAAGATATTTTGATACTAATTTTGAATCATTATTTCAAAATTATTTTATTATTTCAACATTTCCATACATTCAGTTAGTCTCTTACCAGAGAGTCCCTTCCAACTGTACCTGTACCTTTCTCAGTCTTGAATTTTGCCTTCCTTTTTTATATTTATTATTTTTGCTCAGGCCTTCTGTTAGTTTATTAATAAAGGACACTCAAGTGGTATATTTTCTTAATCCTTGTATTCCTGAGAAAGTATCACTCTTAACTTCATGCATGAATAATAACTTCACTAAATATAGAAACTGTGTCTTTTAGAGCTCTGGAAATGTTATTCCATTTTCTTTTAGTGTTTCGAGTTGTGAAAGAAGAAGGCTAAGGCTAATCTGATTCTGGTGATTTTGCTTATAACCTGATTTTGACTTTCTTATATGCTTAAAAAGCCTTTCTTTACCACTTATCTTCAAATAGTCCATGAAGCTACGTAGGTGTCTGTTCTCATTTGAGTTCCCATTATCTTTGCCTATAGCTGTAATGTGTACTCTCATGTTTTGATTTGGGGAACTGGTTCGTATTAGGAAAACTTTTTTTTTTTCCCCTGTTATTTTCCTAAAGATTGCTTCATTTCTGTTTGTTCTATTGTCTCTTCTTGGTATTCTAAGGATATGTAGATTTAATCTCCTGGACTTAATCTTCACATTCTCCAATGAGAATACTTGTTCTAATTGTTATCACACATTCATTTCAGTAGCTGCAAACCCAATTCTTATAGAATTGAGGCATGAAACAATAAACAAAATAAATCAAGCCAGGCTTTACGAAAATGAGCGATGAGGATTGTGGAGATCAAAAGCCCCACCTAAAGAGGGCAACTACCAATCTGCTGCTATTTAGTGCTAACAAAATATGATCAAAATTCTACTTTTTTTCCAGAAAAACTCAAATCTGTTTTTTTAAACATGTATTCCCCAGCAGGGAGCAGGGAAACCGATAAAGGATTTTACAACTTACCATTGGAGGAATGATCTTGGTCACATGCAGAATGATCTGTTACTTCATTGTCTTTTGTTACATTGTCATCCTTTGCAGAATCTGGCAGCAAATAAGCAAAATCTGTAGTCAGCATTTTTAACTAGGAAATAGAGCAGCTTCCAATGCTAACGACAGATTTATGTTTGGGGGAAACAGAATTCATTATTTTTTTTTTTAATAACCATTCAAATACTTTAATATATTCATTAATAAATAAGCTTTTCTTACAGTACCACATAGGATATCTGCACAAAGCTTACAAAGGTAGAGAAGTAGTTGGGACTTTTTGCAACACAGAAGAAAATATAAGCAGTCTTTACGCGTTGGTAAAAGTCTTAGAATTACAGGAAAGGATATGAAAGGAAGGCAAAATATAGAACATTAAAGAAACATCTAATTTTAATGTTCTTAATGCTTTCATTACTAGGGTGGTTCTCATATGGGAGTCTCGAGCCGTTGAAAAAGTCAGATATAGAGTCTTGAAATCCAGAGGTAATTAAGTTCATCTTCCCCAGGAACAGTACCAGTAGAATAATAGCAACGAGGGAATGCAGACCGTCTGTTCTGTGCAATGTCATTTCCTCCCTTGCATAGCACATTTCAATGTGAAATCAGCATACATTCATCTTTTTTTATTATAGGATATACTTTACAGGAAATAACATAGCTAAAAGGATTCTGTGACTATGGACTACTGCAAAGCTAGAAAGGGCCAGCTTTGAATGTTCGAGGCCCCTCTGGAGGCTCTTTAAAAAAAGCATCAGATAAGAGCCTGTGACTGGACCAGCAGGAAGACAGAAAATAGGTCTTTCATGCATTTTAAAAATATTTATTAAGAACCAAGTATATGCCAGACACTGTTCTTGACGCTGGGGAGCCAATAGGGAACTAAATACCAAATCTCTGCCCTTGTGGAGTTTACATCCAGTAGGTATCTTTCATGTAGCTAAAAGGGAAGTAATCTGAAGATATATAAAAGGCCATGAGCTAATCTTGTAAGCATGTGGCCATGGAGAAAGCTGGGATGGTAGAGCAACACTTCTGTTACTCATAAATGGGTTCTCTACTGAGTTTGTATCTCTCAGTTGAGTTTCGACTCCCTAACAGAGCTGAATCAGAGGAAGTCTAAAATACATCATTCTTTCTTTGTTTCCCTCTCCCTTCTCTTTCTCTCTCTCTCTCCCCCTCTCTCTCCATTTGAAAATTGGGAGATGGCTTTAAACAATATGGTTTGGAATATTATGAGAAAGTTTGTTTCTTGAACCTGCCACAAGCAACATTTGATGGACAAGTGAGAAACCTGGGTAGTTAACATATGATTCAAATTTAATAACCAGTGAAGCAAGTATATACCTGAAGTATGTGGTTTTAATTAACTGCAAATAATTCCCCCAAGGCAAATGTTTAATTATCTGCACTGCTTCTTATTTCTTTCTGAGACTGACAATAAGTCTAAAAATCCAAATTTGGAAGCAAAACTGAGCACAGACACATTTTCCAAACTGTTATCTCACTCATGTCAAATTGTTTTAAAGCAGCTCCCATTAAAATATGCCCTTTTAATTTTGGAGCTAAGATGTGGATTGCAAAAAAAAATTCTTTGAATACTTTTTTCTACATTAACACTGAAAATAAACAATGACTGAAAAAAGTACTATCTGAATGAGACTAAAATTTAAATTCAATAGCGTTTTAGTTTTATTTGTTTATAAAAAATGGTATTATTCCATACTTAGTCTTATGCAATAGTCATTTTTCTCAACATTAAAGTTTTAGGGTTATTCAAGATTTTGTATGTAGTTAAAATTTGTTATTACATTGAACAATAATTCATTCTTTCTAATTTATATAAACTTGCTTCTGTACTAAATATTACACAAGAAATATCTTTTGAAAGGTTATTTACATTGAGTTTACAAGTTACGATCTAAATGATTCACATAAGATGTGTGAAAGCATTTAAAAATTTAATCACTGGATTATACCTGTTTTGCCACTACTATCTGTATCATTTAGAAATAAATTGCCTCTTTCATTTCAATTTTCTTGGGGAGTTGCTTTAGTAGTAAAGGCAACTTCTGTATAATCTTGTTTCTCTATAATACATTTCATGAACTCTAAGAACCATCAATAGTTATTTGCCTTATTATTTTGTATAGTATTAGGAAAAAATGTTACCGGATGAACTATAACACATTATACATTTTTCTAAGATGTGTTCTGATTTTAGATATAAAGTATATGAAATAATATGCATCTTAGAAATGGGCCATTTTAGTATAGTCTATGTGTGTACACAAATATATATGTCTTCATGAATTACGAGGATTTTATATCAATATGACCCATCACCAAACCCACAAGCTGGCTCCATCTTACGTGTGACCCTCTTCTCCAGAAATGGTTCTATCTCTACACATATCAATAAAGTAGGAGGAAGTGTACTATATAAGCTCATGACACCATTCATAAATAACCAGGTAACAGGTAGCTATGGAAGATTGTTTTCACTGAAGTTACTCTACCCCAGGGCTATCTGAATTTCCATTCTCAAACTTTAGCAAGGCTGGATTCAATCCTGTATGTTTTAAATCATAAGTCCTATTACATCATGCTTATTAGTTGTTTAAGTTTGAAATAGCAGTGCAGTTTTTCTGCTTAGGGAGGTGATGAAAGCTGCACTGTATGTGCATATGATATCATTATTCATAATGAGAGAGAGTGAAAATACATCTAATTGTTATGGTCTGAATGTTTGTGTCCCCTTAAAATTCATATGCTGAAATTCTAACCTCCAAGGTGATGGCATTAGAAAGTGGGGCCTTGGGAAGGTGATTGAGTCATGAAAGTGGAGCCTTCATGATTGGGATTAGTGCCTTTATAAAAGGGGCCCCGGAGAACCCCTTTGCCTTTCTACCATGTGAGGACACAGCTAGAAACACCATCTATGAACCAGAAAGTGGGCCCTCAACAGACACCAAAGCTGCTGGTACCTTCATCTTGGACTTCACAGCCTCTAGAACTGTGAGAAATACATTTCTGTTGTTTATAGGCCACTCAATTTATGGTATTTTCTTTTACCAGCCTAAATAGACTATGATACCAGTGTATATATACGGTCACTAAAAGAGCTTCCTATTTCAATGTAAGGTCTATAAACTACCATGAAAATGGTAGTTGCATATTGGATTTGCATTTTATTTAATTCTAAAAATTATCATTTGGTAATGTTCAAAAAATGTAAAACAGTTATTACCTAATTCTGAGATTCAGTCAATGTTATTTTAATAGCAGAGAACTGGAATTAAAATTATATTAAGATTCTGACTTTCAGAATCTTAAAGGTCGATGTCATATTTAAAGAATTTTTTCAAATGCAAATATTAAATCAAATATTCAAGCCAAAGGTCTATAGATAGATGTGCTTTTAAGATTAACAAGAATAAAAAAGAAACACTTTCATAAATTAGAAAAAAGCTCATTTAGAAAGTTGAAAAAGCTTTAAAGAAATATTGAAATAGATTACAATAAAATGAAAAACCCATAAAACAGAAATCTCAAAAAAGTAGGTCACCTTTAATGCGGTTAATTACACATATCTACACAGACTAATGCAGGTGTGGATTTAAGCTGTGATGACAAATGATGAACTATTGAATTTTTAATAAAAAATATCCTAATGTTAAATCACAATAAATATCCTAATGTTAAATCTTAGAATTTTTGTTCTAAGAAATCTCCTTAGAACAAAAGTTCTTAACCCTAGGATATCCCTGATATTCTAGGAATCCACAAACCCTTTTGAACAAAAGTTCTTAACCCTAGGAGATCTCTGGGTATACTCCAAGGGTCTGCAAACATTTGAAAAAAATGTGTGCATATATTCATATATTTTTCTTTGCAGGGGGAGATAGCTTCCATCATATTCTCATGAAGGATCCATGACCCCACCAAGGTTAAAAATAACTATAAAAAATTTATGTCTCAATGCCAGTGACACTGCTATTCTATAAAAGATTTTTTGGATTATTTTTGAGGAATCAGCTGTTGAGCTTTGCATGAATTCATCAACAATGGCAAATCTTGAATTCTTAAGGAAGATTTGTCTGAAGGAAATAGCCAACAAATAGAGGGATGTGTTAAATGAGAAGGAAGATCCAGCTGGCAAAAACATTGTGCACCAAAATTAGAGGTGAATATAAAGTAAACAACTGAATGGATGATTAATTATCTTTGAAGATAGTTTTAAGCCAGGAAGTCTACAAAATGCATCTAGTAAGAGAGGTAGTCCCTGAGTACTATCTGGGGTGGCAACAGGAGGTCACTTTGGTATAAAATTTCTAATGGTTCTGAACAAAATAAATGATATACACAAAGACCTCCACATAAAATATTCTTCTGTAATGTGTAAATATCTGCACATGAGTACCAGAGCTCATTGCAAAAATTGCATAGAATTAAAATCATCTGGGTTTCCTTTGAGTCTCATAAACTAATTTGATTATGTCAAGCAAAATATTTATCCTGACCTGCTCATTAGAATCTCTGGTTTATTTTATGAAGTAATTAGGACAAAGTAATTTTTCCTCCAATCTGAACAGTGTGCCTATCTACAAAAAATGAGCCTCTGCAGCCAATTATGGTCTCATTAAAATTTTGTAGTGGCAATTCCTTTATATAAGAAAAATATATCCTGCAACATATTCCCAGGATATTCAGATGTTGATGAGCTGAACTGTGCTTGGTCCCAGTGAAGCTAACTATACAAGGCTAAACTATATCTACCTGAAAGAAAACCGGGCCCACAGACGGGGCATTGTTCTTGTTGTCAAGAGGCCCAACTGAGTTATGGTTGTTCCTTGGTCTTCATTATGCTCTCTTTAACCCCCACTCAAAGGTGGCCAATCATTCCCAGAGTTGTGGAATCCAGGGACAGGTTGATATTCCTTCTCCAAAATGCTTGGGGCTAGAAGTGCTTCAGATTTCATATTTTCAAATTAGGGATATTTAACCTGTACTAACAATCTTTGAGGCACGGCTGGGAAAACTACCATCCTGTACAACTAACTTGGTTTCTATAAGAAATCAAATTTCAAACAGTAAACTTGTATAAAATAGCTCATTCCTAAATTGGAGGTGATATTCTTCTGTAAGTTGTTGTTGAAAATACCAACAAATGAGAAAATCAATCAGTATGATGGAATGAACACTAACTAGGGATTGTGATTCAGAATTTAAAACTACAAGCTTTATAACTCCAGGGAAATCCATTCACCTTACATAATCCCAGTTTCTACACCCAGGAACCAAGGGTGTTAAGCCAGATAATCTCTCTAAAATAGTTTACAATGCTAAACTGCTGATTTGTTCAAATCATCTCTGTTCCCGACAGCACTTCTCTGTAAATGTTCCTACTCTTCCCCCATTGTCTACCTACCTGAGTTGGACAGTTCTCACTGAGATTTTTACTGTGTTCTTCTGCAATAAGTGCGCACCAATGCTACACTGGCCGTCTTTAACTCAGGGACTTGAAAAAATCATCACAATGTAAAATGGAACATCTGGATATGAAGTCGGGTTGGACCACGATGGAAAAAGAAATGCTTAATTACCCTTTCCATCAAGTGAATTTTTCCCCTTTGGCAATGTAAACAAAGGGAAATCTGCTCTTATTTTCAGCTGTCTGGGACTTGGCTGTTTCAGTACTCTTGCCCCCCATCCTTCTGATTTCTTTTCTGATCTTGCCTCCCTCTCCCTTGCTAAGCCATGCACTACAGGCTCTCCTGATATTTTATTTTGTTTTTTTTTTAAAAAAAGCCTGACCAGGCCACCGGCATGAAAAGTAGCTATGGTTCTAAATGTAAACAAGTTTGGAATTCTATCACAAAGTTAACCTATAAACCTGGGAAAGTACAAGTGTTTTATTTATGCTTTTTGGCTTAATTTGATCTGATAAGGAAAGATCATTTTGGCAGTCCTACTGGGAGGATCTTCTCCTTAGGAAAAGGAATTTTGCAGCCTGAATGCTGAACAGAGACACAGCATCTGGTCACTACTTCTCAGTTATTTTATTTCACGGAGAAGTTGAGGCAGTAGACAGAATCTGTCTCCAGATTCAAAAATGCTTCAAATTCTGGGCTCGGGTTGTTTTCAGCCAGACACTTGGAGAGCATGGCTGAGTGTTGCTGCTGAAATCCAAAGATCTCAAGGACTAAAAGACATGAACCCACTATACTGAATTAGAACTTAAGTCTTTTTCTAAATGTAAAGGCATGTGTTTGGAAACTGAGATAAGCGTTACGATCCTTTGTGGGAATTATTAAATTTCTGTGAGCCTCAAAGACCTGGATGACTATTTCTGAGCACCTATTTTTTTTCCCACACCTGGAAGGATCCACAAACCCATCTAACTGAGAGAGAATGGAGGCAGAGTGGTTTGCTATGTGGATCTACTACAAGCTATTTCACTATTGCTTTTATTATCAGACATTCTAATTGAATCCAATTTTTGGCTATTCTAAAAAATTCTAAGTTGTAGTAGAGGTCTGAAAGCTGCATTCATTCCTCTCCTCTCCTCTCTCTAACTCCTTCCCAGCCCATTTCTACCTCTGAGGTCTAGAGAGGATCCATCTCTCTAGAACTAGAGCACCTAGAACAGAAGAGCCAGGCCTCCTAAGCCTCGTAGCAGACAGTGGCCCACCCACATCCCTTGGGACTCTCTCAAGGTCCAGCAGATTGTTCCAGTACATGAGCTGCTTTCTGAAACCCTGAGGGCATTGTTGCCCTGGATGGACCAAAAGTACCCAGGAGTTAACTCCTGACCCCAAAGGATTTGGGAATTAAATACCCCAGTTTCCTCATCCCTCAGGGAGACAGTTCTGTTTGCACTCTGTACCCCTCTCAGAGGAGTGGACCCAGTTCCTTCAGCAGTACCCTGGTCATTAACACCCCCATTTGGCTGTCTGCCTTTCCTTGTCCCACATGTTCACATTTCGCCTCTGCTTCCTGGGACCACTTCCCCACACCCTTGTCTCTTTGCTTTTGGGGATGCCAAAGTAAGATAGACAAGATAGTCACTAATCTGTCTCCCACCACTTAGTAGCAAAACTGTGAATGCTCACCCTGTTCTCTTGCCTTCTAGCATGTGGCGCTCTCATACCATGCTGCTTTTATTTATTTATTTTAATCTTTATTGAAGGATATTATGGGGGTACAAATGTTTAGGTTTAGGTTACATATATTGTCTTTGCCTCACCTGAGTCAGAGCTTCAAGAACGTCCATCCCCCAGGTGGTGTACACCACACCCCTCTCATCTGCCCAACACCTGATGAATGTTATTACCATGTGTGCATTTAAGTGTTGATCAGTTAAAACCAATTTGATGGTGAGTACATGTGGTGTTTGTTTTCCCATTCTTGTGATACTTCATCCGATAAAGGGCTGATAACTAGAATCTATATAGTACTCAGGAAAATCAGCAAGAAAAACCATGCTGCCTTTAATTAGGGAGTATTCGGGAAAGTTTCTTGTACCTAATCAAAGCAAGTTGGGGACAGAGGTTTCCATGTTTTGAACTGAATCACCATAATAGCTGGATTGGTGAGTGATGGGCCCTGGGCAGACAGCTATAGCTTGGCCAACAGACACTAAAGTGGCCCAACATGAGAGCTCTAACCAGCAGGAAAGAATATTAACTTAATTATGAAAGGAATCGGTTACTTCTTTGAGTGGGTGACTGTTAGAGAAGTTGTTGAGTGTCTAGAGAAATGCTCAAACAGCTAATGCCTCCTGGATCATCCAGTTCTAGGGGCTGATGAAGTGGTTTCCTTATTCCCTGACTCACCTAACAACTGAGGCAACCTCCATGGGTATCGCTCTTGTATAACCTGAAAGAGTCTAATTAACTTTGTGGTTCTTGCAAGTTTACCACATCTGGTGCATGTACTTAAAATATTTCTAAAATGCTACTTACAAATACTATTTTAAGAAGTTTATTTTAGATCCACCTTTTAAAACACTCACCATTTCAGTCATTTCAAAATGTACGGCCATCATGAAAGGTATACACAGGCTGAAAGAGGCTAGACCAAAGAACTTAGAGAAAGTCAAAGAGGAGAACAGCCTGGTCATGTGGAATAAAACAAATTCAGTAAATTTCATTTTCAAATATGACCCTGGTGGCAGAAAAAATTCAGGTGACATCTGGTATTACAGGAAATGGGGTGTGTAGAAGATTTGTATGATGAGGATAATGTTTTGCCTCATAAACTGAGAAAAATGTGTTAAAACAAAATACTATAAAATGTTATTTTATGAGGACCTTGGGAAGTACACTAAGGATCAACTTGAAAGTGTTATTTTCAATTTACAAGAGGATTTTATATTAATCTGCTGCTATTATATTTTAGAGTAGGTTTAACTATGAGTTCTAGAAATTATTATAATAGATTTTCCTAATGCAATGACTGACTGTACTAGTTTACCTGGGCACCACAGACTGGGTGGCTTATTCAATAGACATTTATTCCTTGCAGTTCTGGTGTCTGGATGTCCAAGATCATCTGTTATAATGGCCAATTCATTTCCTAGTGAGGGCTCTCTTCCTGGTTTACAGACAGCTGTCTTCTGGCTGTGTTCGTGCATAGCCTTTCCTCAGTGTTTGCACGTACTTTTTATAAGGCCACTAATTCCATCATGAAGGCCCCCACCCTCACAACTTCATCTACCCTTAATTATTTCCCAAAGGCCCTACATCCAAATACCATAATATTGGGGATTAGGACTTCAATGTATGAATTTTGGGAGGTGGGGCACAAACATTAAGTCCATAACACTGATATGCATTTGTACACATGGTTATTTGGATGGTTTATTCACCTTTTGAATGTTATCTATTCAAGTCAGTATCCCCACTGCACATCAGAACTAAGACTTGAAATAGATGTAGAAATGGAATCTTCTCTAAATACAAGATTCCCTTTCTCCATCTCAGTTCTCTGCGATCATGTTTTCATTTGATCCTTATTCTCCCTCAGGTAGTCAGTGTTTGCACAGCATGGATAAAGTAGTCATGAAGGAGTCTGGACCAATATTCAGAACACTTAATAACAGGCATCAGTGTTGGCCAATCATAATGGATGTGTCCACAGAAGTGGGGCAGGGTCCTGGAGCCCACTGGTGTTCCAGGATGGCAGGGTGGTGGTAGGAGGGGTCACTTGCAAGGAGAGGACTTGCTAAACACTGTGTAAGTGTTTCATTATTTTAAAAAATACTTGTAGTAGTACCAGGGTGTATTGGCAGAATATTCTGTCTATAGTAGAGAAATATATTGATAAATTTCCAAAAAGATGACAAGAGTAATTTATTAACCAGCAGTCTCTGATATTCTAATATTGATAAAAAGAATAAGAAGTAGCTTACTCCAAGAGTCTACAAGGTAAGAACTGAATAATCCTCAAACACACATTTGTGATCACCTCTTATTTTGTGGTTCTTACTTGATAAAGCACCATTGTAAATGGAATCAGCAGCAACTTTGGGTTAGTAATCCTTCTGTCTGGAATAAAAGCATCACATCCCCTACCCCTTTGCTATGTCTGTATTACGCCACTCCTCTCTACCTCACTGGGGAGGAAAACTCATGTGATCAGACTGCATTAGTAGGTGGAGCTGATGGCCACTGTTGGGAGATGTAAGGGGACACCAGATAAGATCATGTTTCCCCACTGTCCCCTCACAGCTCCCAGGGGAGCAGTTCCTTCCATCTTTTTGATCTTTTTAAAATGCAGAGATCTTTGGAAGGATTCCATTCGAGGCTATTTGGGGTAATGACTTAATAACCAGTTGCTAAAGATTGGTCTGAAGCCAGCTAAGGAGAAGGAGAGGATGGCACTGAGCAGAGACCAAGAAGGAGGGAAGGGTTTTAATTAGAGGAAATGAGAGAGCATCAAGGCTGTGTTTAACCTAGAGAAGTACTAAGCGGGATCTCTTTAAAGGGAAATTTCTATTTGTAATTTAGGAGGGGCAATTGTGAGAGAGAGGATGGCTGAATTAAAGTGTATATTATTTACATTACTGAACCTTTCCTAAAAAGTAGTGTTCATAATTTTTGTAAAAGCTTAAATTCTTAACTTGTCATTGAATATAAACATATATAAAGGAAACATACATAAAGAAAAGTGCAAATTCATATGTATGCAGCTTGATGAATTATCACAAATTGAACACTTCTGCATAACCAGGACCAGCTCAAGAAATAGCGCCTGTCTAGCATCCTAGAAGCCTCCCTTCCAGCCCTCACTCCAAAGATCACTCTGACTTCCAACAGCATTTATCAGTTGTTTCTGACTGGGAACCTGACATAAATGGAATTACTTCTGTGTCTGGTTGCTTTTGCTCGATGTTACTTTTGTGAAATTCATTCATATTGTAGCAGGTGAAAGTGAATTTTAATGGTACTAAGAAGGCTGGCCATATCAATCAGTAGATCCTTTGGTAAATCTTATTTGAAGAGTGAAAATAGTTTTCTTTTTTCTTTTTACAAACAACAAATATACACTGCTCTCTCACACTCTGCCCTCAACTTATTATTTCTTTACTACAGCTATTCTTAAATGTTAGTATGTATTGGGATTGGGATTCCCTGAAGGGCTTTATGGAACACAGACTGCTGAAGCCAACCCCAGAGTTTCAGATTCCAAAGGCCTGGGGTAGGGACTGAGAGTTGGCATGTCTAACAAGTTCCTAGATGACACCAAGGGGGCTACTCAGGTCACTCTGTGAGAACTATTGCCTTAGCATATACTGAATTTGTTAAACAAAGCCTACCTGTATGCATTTCTTTTCTGTATCTAAGTTATCTTTCATTTAAAGTTGGATGTTTTGCTAAGTGTCCTCATATGATCTGCTGGCAGATTTTCCACTGCAGGGTGGGCAGCATCTCATAGATGTGGAGGAAGGACACACAGCTCTATGAATGGCTCAATCTGTGAGTTTTATATCAATATTTCAGAGTATCTCTTCTTCACATTGGATATATGGGATTTAACTGATAAAAATCTGAAACCCTTTGCAGCTCAGCATGCATCCTAGGCTCATTACTGATCACATCAAATCCTGCTGGCAAGAACTCCTTAAGAAAAAAGCTTAAAAACTAAAAGTAATAGACCATCCCTACAGTGTATTCTCCTCAAGCTAACTCTAGACACTGTCTAACACATTAGCCACCAGCCACATGTGCTCAGTGAGTACTTGCAATGAAGCCAGTCTGAATGACGTGTGCTGTAAGTGCAAAATACATACCGGGTTTCACAGACTTAGCATGTGCACACACACACACACACGGAATGTAGAATATCTTATCAATAACTCATGTTGACTACATTTTGTAATTACTATATTTTGGATATACTGGTTACATATAATGTATAATTAAAACTATTTGCATTTGTTTTTTTTTCTTAGTGTGGCTCTTAAAAAACTTAAAATTACATATGTGGTTCTCATCTGTGGCTCACATTTACTTCTACTCGACAGTGTTGTTCCAGAGAATTTAGTATTAGCCTGACTTATACAAATAATTAAAGGCATGTTTATTTGAAAGGAAAAATTATGAAGGTGGGACATTACAGCTTGCCAAAGGATCATCCATTAGAAATTAGAAAATCTCATTTGGCTTACAGAGAAGCATCTACAAGTGATGGATAGGAATGAGTGGGGAGAAGAGTCTAACCGAATATAATCAGAGAGGATGTTCTGAAGGAATGAAAGGAAGAAAGAGAGTGGAGAATTTGTAACAACTACCACATTAGAAAACCACTTGACATCCAGACAATATGCAATGGTTGAACATTTTTACTTTATGTTGATTTGATCCAAATTTCTTAGTGTGGTATTCAGAGTCCTCCATAATCAGGGTTCTACCTCAGCAACTAATTAATAAGTGGATGATGGATACATTATTTAATCCATTTAAACTGTTGGCTTAAGTGGGTTTAAAACTCCCAAGACAATTTATTTAAGTTTCCTAAAATAGTCTTCTGGTGTCCTACTTCCAAGCTTTCATGGATACTCTTCTTCCCAACTAGAATAGCTTCCGTGAACACATCTTTTGGATCCCAGCTCATATCTCATGTTCTCTCCTCACATTCCACAGATAACCCATGTTTCATTGGAATCCTTTATTGACACTTATCATGATCTGTCTGGCTTTCTTAGCTGCCTTACATCCTGTTAACAGTTATGTGCTCAGACCAGTTCCACTATTGCCCTGTGCTTCACTTTTCTCATCTGTAGAGTGGGAGGGTAATTGTACTTATATCATGGATGAGAGTGAAAGGAGTGACAACAAGCAGAGGTCTTGAATAGAAACTGGTGTATAATAAGGGTTAGGCAAATATTAGCTGCTAATATCATTATTGTTGCTGGTATTAGCTATGTCATACAAGATTGTATATCTCATTTTTCCATATAGACTGTAAATGCCTTGAAAGGCAAGAACTATATTTTCCTTTTCACATCCCATATTATTTTACAAAGAATTAAGACCCAATAAATATCTGGCGATGGCCATAACAAACACCAATATATTTTAATTGGTACCTTCTATAGGCCAGACCGTGTACTAATCATTAGCGATAAAATGATGGATATCACAGATACTGTCTCTCCCTTCATGAAATTTAAGTCGTAGTAGGGGGAGAAAAGTTTAAGGAAATCCTGCAAATGAAAACCTTCGCATAATAGTTAGAGAAACCAGTGGGTGTTACGAAATAACAAACGGGGCTGAGATGGAGGTTTGGTGGAAGTGGGCTTTACCTAAAAAGATGACCAGAGCAGGCTGTGATGAGGCGGGAGCACATGAGAGGAAGGGAGTGAAGTGAGAAGAGAGGGAAGAGTCTGTAATGTACAAGTAACGGTTACCGTCAGCTGTTTGCATATTCTTTTGAGGGAAACACGATGGTCTTATAGGAATGCAAGGACTATGCTATGATCCGTTTGCTTTGTCTCCTGAAGGCAGTAGGTATTAGGAGCTGTTACCTTTTACTTAGGAAATGAAATCATCTTTAAGTGTAATGTTAATGACCATGAACTTTGACCTATATATGGTTGACTGATTTATATTGGATTCAGTCATATACACTTGACCTTGGACTCATTAAAACCAGCTGTCTAACAACCTGAGATCAAATATACAAGAAGATATCTACCACTGGGAAAAACAACGAGGAAATTGATGAATTAGGGTTCTGTTTGAGCCTGTATTGTGACCTATTCTGATTTATTAGCTTGTGTAAAGACCCTGCTGCTTCATGACAGGTGTCATTATTGAGGAAACCACTTCCAATATGATTTTGGAATAAAGGATATAAATAATGAAAACATATCAAAAATTATAGGGTGAGTTTGCTATAAAACACAGAGCATGCAAAAATAAAAAACATTTAGTTCTAGACATTACTGACTTTATAAAACAGCAGGCAACTTGAAACATACTATTTTCTTTGAAAAGAGAAATGTGAAAAAGTCAAGTATTTACCACTCACTCTCTTTCCTTGCTGGATTAGTTGACACTCATTAAAGCCTTAACTTGTGTGTGTTCCTGTGTGTCTGTATGTTTCTGTTCTTTTCTTTTGTAAGCTAAAATTTTGACTTTTTAAGTTGACATATAATAATTGTACATATTTATGGATACATATTGATGTTTCAATACATATAATGCATAGTGATCAGATCAGGGTAATTAGCATATCCATCATCTCAAATATTTATCATTGCTTTGGGAACATTTAGTATCCTCCTTTTAACTATTTCAAACTATATAATATTGTTAACTATAGAACATAGAACTTAGTCCTATCTAGGTATAATGTTGTATCTTTTAACAAATCTCTCCCTAGCCCCCTCTGCTCTACTCTTCTAAGCTTCTGTTATACTTTTTGCTTCTAGGAGATCAACTTCTTTTAGTTTCCACATATGACTGAGAACATGCAGTGTTTAACTTTCTGTTCCTGGCTTGTTTTACTTAACATAATGTCCTTCAGTTTCATCCACGTTGCCACGAATGACAGGATTTCATTTTTTATGGCTGAATAGTATTGCATTGTGTTTATATACCGCAAGTAGATTCATGCATAAAGCTGGGGGGATCTCAACAGAAATGGAAGTTGTTTTTTTTTTTTCTTTCAAAGAATTTCTTCTCAAATCTGTTCTTTAGCCTTTCATACTTGTGTGGCCCTGGGCAAGTTATCCAACCTAAGTCTTTGTTGCCTCATTGATAAAACTGGGGAAATGAAAATACCGTCCATCTCTGGAAGATACTGGGCAGCTGTTCAACAAACCTGTTTCCCTTCTCTTGGCCACACAGGAAGGGGGAACTCGCAGGACTCAGAAAATCTCCGCTGGCAGCCAGGTGGGGCCATGTGACTTATGGGAGTTCTGGCTGCTGGAAAGTGAGCCAACATGACATGTGCCACTTTTAAGCTCAGCCATAAAAACCTCCAGTGCAAACATTTTCTTTCCCTCCTCCCTATTTGTCAAAGGGATGTCAAGACTCAGGACAACTTTGGGGGCCACCGTTGAAAATGTGTTGAAAATCATGAGCTTCCCATTAGCTTGTCCCTGAGAGACTGTATGCAACATGACTTCTCACTGTGGGTTTCACATGCATGAGAAAATGAATTTCTCTTGTATATATATGATGTTTTTGTTACAGAGTTAGCATTACCTAAATCATACTTCACCTCAAAGAGTCATTGATTGAATTAAGTGAAATGACATTTGGTCACTACAAAATATTCCTTTTTGATTGTTATTCAAGTCCACCCAATTAGGATCTGTGCACAAAGCTCTGAGGTCACACAATTTCTTCATTACTACTAGAAGTATTTTCAAAACAAAAAGAAATTAGCAAAGATGACATGATATAGCATGTCTATATTTTGGGAATGAGGGAAAGGAATAAAATTCTAATTTTTAACCCCTCTTCCATTTTTTTTCTCCTAAAAAAAAAAAAAAAAAACTAGCCACACGCTTATGACAATATTAGTCAAATCTAGTTTTTCATGGGATGATGACTTATGCCCTGAGTGTCTTTACACTTGAAGAAAAAGAGATTGTCGAGTAGGAAGAAGTACGATTCAGAGAGGAGACCTATTAAATAGTAGGTGGGGAGAGGCATTGGCGGAAATGGAAGAATTGATGCGTGTAAACTCGGGAGATACTGAAGAAAGTAGGAGCAGATTCTGATGTACTCTGTTGATTCTGCCGCTGGGAAGCCCTAGGGAGGACTTTGGGAGAGGCTTTGATGACAGTGTTGTCCAAAAGAGGAAGATTCATGTAAGGAAGGGTTAACTTGAGCCTGACGCTCGTTGGCAATGACCTGCTTCTCTTCTTGCTGATGCTGGTAACTATCCGTGTAAGGTAATAAATCAAGTTGCAGTATATCCAACTTCTCTAGACTAGGCTATGCCAGGACTTCTGGTTGGAAAAAACTCCAGACAGCAAGAAGCACAGGAGGCTACAGGACTGAAAAAGGATGCTCATTTTCCTGAAACCATGATGAAAGATTCAGAGAAACCCAGTGCCCTGGTGCTTGAAATGGCCTTAATTGTCTACCAGGAGGAAGAGGCCGACAGAAATGTTTGTCTCACTACATGTTTAAGATAGTTATTCAGTGAACATTTAGTAATTGATCCTGCCTCATTCCATGTTTAGGATAGATGTAGTGGACTTAGACAACATTTATGGATGGTTTAGGTAAACTGAAGAAGTGTAATGGGTTTCCACATTTTTTGAAAATCTTAGACCTTTCAGTCTTTCAGGATAAGAGAAACAAGCTAGGAGAAATGTTGCCTTGCACAGATTTGTGTTGGGTTTAAAAACTCTGTGTGCCTCCTGTTTGTGTGTTGTTTTGAGTACATACACGCTTATGTGAGTGTCACTGTCCCTTATGCCTGAGGAAAATAATCTGTTTGCCTTCCCACTTTAATTTGACACCTCTGGTGCAAAATATCAGGGCTAATTTCAAAATGAAATAGGAAGACAAACTTTCCATTAAATGCCATCAATGCTTATTAGGATACTTTGTCTTTGTACTTGATTAAAAAGTGTTCCAGTCTTTGCCACTAGCTAACCAATTATTATTTTCTTATTAAGGAATATAGCAGTTGAGACATCCTTTCTCTCTCTCTTTCTCTGTCTTTAGAGATAAACGTATCCTCTTGGGAACAGTGGTGAGAAGAATAGATGACAACAAACATCATTAAGAACGAGGCAGAACAAAACATTTCTACTTGGAAAAATCTATTGTCGAAAACTAGGATAGGCTACATTATTTTCTGAAACTTGGGAGAATGTTTCCCTACTACCATTGTACCACTGCAAATTTAAGATAAAGTCAGGCCCCATTTTTAAAAAGTAATTTTACCATTCCTTATTTTGTATTATAACAGTGTAATTTATTGAAATCAAAACTTTAAACTGTTAAAAGGTTGTTTAATGCTTCTGGATGGGGTATGGATTTTTTCCCAAAGTGTGTTTTGTAAGATTCTAAAAAGTATTCTACCAAAAAAAAACACAAACAAACAAAACTTTTCAAAAATCAGATTTGGTCAATTAATATGGGAAATGCCATACACTTCAATCTCCCAAGCCTCTCAGGGTATGCATTGAAGGCTCAGAGAAGTTCTCCATTATAGAAACTACTTAACTTTGTCCAACCTTGTAGTTTCCAAAGATTTTCGACTGCTGAACTCATTTACCAAGGAACACATTAACATCTTCAAGGATGCTATGCAACTGTAGACATGGGAATATCTGAGCAAGAGCCCCACTGCGTTGCTTATGGATTTAAAGTGAATTCACTTCAAAAGAAGTGCCTGTCGCTAATGTCTTTGCCCAGTCGAATATGGTTATATGCCATTCTACATGAACCATTGTCATAATCTGTTTTTCAGTATAGTCATATTTTGTTATGTTTTTGTTTTTTTGATGGGGCTGAAAAAGCAGGTCTACTTTATTTATAAGGATTGGTTGGTGACACATAGACCTTCAGGCTTTTTGTGGCTTTTTGGAAACACCTGGGGGCAAGGGCCCACTGCCTTGGTTGGGTTAACACACCCTCCTTCTTCATCCTGCTGTCAGGATCTACCTGCTATGAGTAGAGTTGTATCTTTTTTTTTTTTTTTGAAACAGAGTCTTCCTCTGTTGCTCCAGCTAGAGGGCAGTGGCCTCATCACAACCTCAAACTCCTGGGCTTGAGTGATCCTCCTGCCTCAGCCTCCTGCATAGCTGGGATTACAGGCATGTACCATGATGCCCAACTAATTTTCCTATTTTTAGTAGAGAGGGAGGTCTCACTCTTGTTCAGGCTGATTTCAAACTCCTGACCTCAAGCCATCCTTCAGCCTCGGCCTCCCAGAGTGCTTAGGATTACAAGTACGAGTCACCACGCCCGGCTGAGTTGTATTTTATGTAGTGTTAGAAATACATATCTTCATAATTAACTCTGGAAATCCTTTAAAACACTTATATAGTATGTTTTTTTAATTCAAATATTAATATGTATTTGAGTCCAATTGCACTTTAAAGTTTGAAAATCACTGTGACTCTAAATGACATTTCATAGAAAAATAGACTACACTTAGCTAGCAGATGTTCTGTGTTTATATAGTTTGACTAGTCACATCAATTTTTGTGGAAATATTCTAAAGAGTCACTCCAAATATTATTTCTTACACTAATTAACAAAAAAGTGACAAGGTCATAAAAAATGTACTCTAAAAATAGTAGACTTTTAGGAGTTAAAATTAAACATTTTTTGATAATAATGAGAAATATTATGATTTTAATTTATAGACAGAAAAGACTTCATGCATTTTTGGTTGGGAGAGTATACATCCTGGGTTTCTCTAGTCTTGGTGAACCAGGTCAATTGTCCTGGTGTAATTATTCACGGCTTCCCCTATCACTTTCAAAAGTGTGCTGGTTTTGAAGATATATGATTACTTTTATTAGATAATGCTCACGAAAGTATTCTAAAATATGGATTATGGGCTTTACATTTCATGTCTTATCCATAAGAGATTAAAACACAAAGCGGGTAGAAAAATATATGGCAGGGACAAAAGGAAAGTCTCCAGTATTCAAGCCAAGCTACCCAGTTATCAAATCCCTGTGAATGAATTGGGACTTCGTAGGAACTTCTCAAGTGTTCTTGTCTGCCTGTATAGTTTACTCCAGTTGCTTTTCAATATTTGGTATACTCCAGGATAGTGTACTGCAGAATGTTCACCTTGATGGTCTGGGATTAGGCCACATATGTTAAATGTTTTGACTGTTACCCGTTAGTGAACCTCTCTAACCTGCATTCACCTGCCAGGACATTGCTGATTTGGGGATGATTCAATGAGATATGACTGTCCTATGGGAGTAGTTAGGATTCTAAAGCCAAGTACATAAGTTTAATAACAGTAAGTATAAAAAAAAAAGTTGCCAACATTTTTGAAAGTTTAATATGTTTGAGAAGCTACTGTAAGCAATTCAATTATTTTTCACAGCCCCATAGTATAAATACTATCACTGTCTCCTTTTTACAAATGTGAAAACTGCGGCACGCGCTTAGAAAGTTACCTAAGGCCACACAACAATGGTGATGTGAATCCAAACAAATTGAGGTTCATAAAGGCCGCATGGCTTGGCCCAAGAAGCAAAAAACTTGATCGCTGAATTTGATCACAGGGACGCTCCTATAAATTTAGACCTATTTGGATCTAAATTTAGGTCCAAAATAATGTGTTAGACAAAGGGATTACAAATCTACCCAAATAATCCCCATGTCCTACTCTATGATGATTTGGTTTTCCAAATCTCACTCACTAGATCTTTAGGAATATATCCCAAGAGATCATACAACTGACCTGTTACAGATATATTATCACAGCCATACTTAATTAGTAAGGAAAAATAATATATATTAAAGTGTAATTGGAAGAGAACTACCACTTTCCTTCCAATTGCCACTTAAGAATACTTTAAACTATATTAAATAGTAGATAAATATAATTTTAGTACAAAAAAGTAGACAAATAACTTACACCTATTTAATACATATAATCAAAGCATTCGAAAAGCATAGCAGAAAAGCTTCATCATAAATTAAGCATAAATAACTAGCTTCAGCCATAGCAAATAATGTATATATATTTGCCACTTTAAAAATGTTTTATTCTTTTAGATGGTAAAAATATCCAAATCCGAAATTAAGTAGGGAAATCTCTGGCTTGAAATTACCTTTTATATTTCTGTAGCCTGAGATTTTCGAGAACATTTTCTTCTGAAATACAGTTCTGAAAGGGAATTTATTCTTAATAATAGTAAAAAAATATTTTGGGAAAGTAGCTCTGATATTAGGAGTATTATAAATAGCCCATTTTCTATGATAGGTTTTATGTCTAATTCTTCAGTTAATTCTCATGGAGAAAGTTTCTGATAATTTCTCATCACATAACTCTAGAAAATGTAGAAGTCACTAATTTGATGCATAGCTCTCAATTAAATTTTCCGGGGAACTGTTGAATCATCCGCAGAGTCATACAAACTGTTACGTATTCCTTTGGATTAAATTAAACAAATATCAAGGACCTACTATGCATACTTCACTGTGTTGGCCTTTGTATAGAACATGAAAATGAAGGAGGTTTGATACCTGCCCTCAAGAGATTTACATTCTAGGGAGTTAGACATGTTCTGTATGTAATATTGATACAAGCCACATGACAACTTTTAAAGCCTTACAAACAGATTTCCAAGAAAGAGGATAGTTTATTGCTATGTGGGGTGAATTGTAACGAGGAGGAGAGAAATCAGGAAAGGTGAAAATGTGCAGCCGCCACCTCCAGCCCTGCATTATCTACTGTGATTTCTGTCATTAAAATGTTTGGTCAGATAACTATGATGGAAGAATGGAAGGAAGGAGGGGAGAGAGTGAGTAAAGGATCGATGTAAATGTAAGATATTAGAATTGACCTTAAAAAATGGTCAGGGTTTTAATGCACAGAATGGAAAACCAAGTGGACATTACAGAGTGATAGAAGAATGCTGCAGGCCAGTGGCATTCGGGAAATGACAAATAAGTGAGTTGGGCTACAGAACAGGGCACATGCAGGGTATAAGGAAGCACAGAAGGGCCAGGAATGCCATACAAAGTGATTGGGCTTTATATCCTGTGGGGGACATAGTTTATATTCTGCATACTCATTTCATTGTAGGCCCCAGGTTAGCATCAAGGTCTGGATACAGAGCAAGCAGCTGGCTCCAAACTGCCCTGCTCGCCTTGCACAGGGTTCAGTGCTGCCCTCTGACTGCTCTGGACCTCTGTGCATCCCACCTTCAGGGTGAGAAATGTCCTTTGCTCCAAGAGCATGATACGGGAGGCAGCATGGTAAAACAAAAACAAAAAAACTATGGACTTTGCATTCAAACAGACTTGGTTTCCAAATTCTGATTCCACCTTTAGGGTAACCGAACCAGTTATTTAAACTTTCTGAGCCTCAGTTATCTGCAAAATTGGGATAATAATACTGACCTCTTAAAAGTAATAATGAGATATTACTTTATACCTATTCAATTGGCAAAAATTGGAAAGAATATAAAAATAACAATTGCTGATGGAAACAGGAATTGTTATAGCCTGATAGGAAAGCAATTTGGCAATATCTATTAAAAATATGTACTTCTTAAAGCAGAACTACCATTCCTGGAAACTTTCCCATACAAATAAAAGCACCAGCTTATAGGGATATATGGGCAAGGATGTCTATGGCAACATTGTTTGTATAGCAATAAAGTAGAAAGAAAGTGCTTGCTCATCATAGAAGAATGGTTGAATAATTTATGGTACATCCAAACTATGGAATATCATGTGAGCTTTAAAATGGATGAATTAGATCCACAAAATGACTTGGAGAGATTTCCACAAAGTTTAGGTGCCTATAATAAAGCAATGTTCAGCAGTGTGTAGAATATGATACAATATTTGTAAAATAAGCATATATATATATTTTATAATGGCTAAAAGATTTGCATCTCCTACTATGTGCCAGACACACCTTGAAATGTTTGAAAGGAATTGACTCATTTTAATGCTCAGTATTCTGTGAGGTAGGTGCTATTATTATTCTTATTTTACAGAAGAGGAAAGTGAGGTGTGGAGAAACTGAGTAATTTGCCCGAGATCACACAGCTAGGTCAGGTAGTGTGAATCTGGGCCCAGGTAGCTGGGAGCAGAGACCAGACTCTTAATCACTCTACTTTAATCTCTTAGTGATTGAAAGGTAAGAAGTAAATAAGTGATAAAAAGAAAATAGCATTAAAATCATACATTATATATATATAACCCATATTTATTATATTAATATATTAAATATATATGTATATACATGTTTATATAAAAGTGTATTCATATATTCAGAGAGAGATGCATTAAAGAATGGTCCCTAAAATGTGAATGGTAGTTATCTCATGATTGTTTTCATTCTTTTACATTATTTGAATTTTCTACAATGAACATACATTATTTAAGGAATCAGAAAAAGGAATGAACTCTGTTCGTTATGGAAAAAAACAAATGTTTATATGCATTTCCATTCGTTAGAATTTTCCTATAGCAATGATCATAAACATTTCACAAAGTTAAAAGGATGTTCCTGGCTAGAATAAAATGGAAAACTGAAAGCAAAGAAAGAACATTTATTTATTGCAGTGCAGAGTAAATTGTGTCAGACTATCAAAAGACCTGGAAAGAATTTCATAATCTGTTGTTATATTTAAAAGAGAGTTCAAAACTTGTATGAATTGCAGGATACCCTAAAAAATACTCCATATATATGTGACTGCCTAGAAAAACATTAGAAGTTTATATATCAGTATATTACATATGCTTATTTCTGGGGATTGGGAGTATGAGTGACATTTTTTATTTCTTTTGCTTATTTTTTATACAATAAACACACATTACTTTGCAAATAAGAAAATACATGGAAGCAATAAAAATGTTTTAACCTTTTCCTTAGTAAATCAACAAAAAACTAGAAATTTATCCTGGGCAACTGATGAAAGATTTATCTAAAATGTATGCACTGCATTTCCAGATTACTTACGATAGAAAACTGTAAATAATGAAATAATCTAATATGAGGGCACCCGCTACATAAATTGTGGGACAACCAGATGATGAAATATTACACTTCCAATAAAAATCAGGCCTTTGAGGAATTTTTAAAGACATGGGGAAATATTCATAGTGTACTGTTAAACAAAATAAAAGAATAAAGACTTCTTTTTATAGTTTAATCCTTAAAGGGAAAATCATTATATAGTTCAATCCTTAAAGGGAAAATCATTACATGCTTTTACTTTTTATATCTTTCTGCATTTTAAAATATTTTAACATTAAATATGTATTATTCTTTAAACAGAAAAATAATTTTATATTAAAATAGCATAAATACTACCTTTTTTAAAGCATTGCATAAGCTCATATAGCTATTTAGTGCTGACAGTTAACACTACTAACGAGGTTCCTCTTTCCCCACCCTGCACACACACTTTTCTCTACCCTTCTCTGCGTCTCAGGGTTACCCTTTTGAGAAATGAAGACTATGCTGTACATAAATGTAAAGCATCGCCTCCAGGACACTCCATGCATCTTAGTCTTTCCCCTTCACTGAACCTAGCAGAGGCAGCCGCTTTCATTCCACACTGAAGATTCTTAAAATCCAGGAGTAATAACTTGGGGGTGCTAAAGCATATTCAGACGCTGGTGGAGGGGGGGAGGAGGGGGGAGATGGTCACCAAGAACAGGAACAGGACTAAGAAAAATTAGCCTGGAGAGGCTTGAGAGGAATTTCATGGGTGGCCCAACGTTTTGTTTCTCTTCAGCAGTTTAGACAAAGAATAGAAACGATGCAATTTTTCAGACCAATTTTGACCCCATCATTGGCCAGGCTCACAGTGCTCAATGGATAGAATCATTTATGCTTTTGTCTTCGCTGTCCTCAATCTGCTTCCTCATCATAACCTTTCTCTTTGCTCTCTTTGACAAGGCTGACTCTTACTGTAGCTTTTTCCTTTTCCTACAGCAACTTTGACTTCTAGAAGGTCTAAAACTAGAGTAAGGGTTAAGAAATCCTTTGCCAGGTGACATACCAAACGGCAATGATGTGACGTATTCGAAGTTTCAAAGGAACACAAGCCCGGGTGTGTTCCTGTGTATTAACTGATTGTGCTTTTAATATTAATGAGCATATGATTTGGTCTAGTTGACCTTCAAATCCAAATTAGGTACTGATTAAATAATAAGACAGGTGAATCAGGATTTGTTTAAACAGCACTATTATTTCCAGTAAGGTGTCTTGGCCTAGGCTGTGGGTGAAGATGAGTGTTAAGACAACTAAAACAGAGTTTTTCTTGATTTTGGAGATGTATCTTAAATAGTGATAACTTTGCAGAATTTCCAACCAGAGTACTTGATATTCCTGTGAATTTTACTCCTGTGTTTATACGTCCCCTACATCTTATTGCTTGTGTTTTTGTTAAAGTAAATAACCTTAACACTTGTACTCCTGAATATTTTTTAAGGATTTAAAATGCAAACCACTATTAAATCAATAGAGCAATTTTAACAAGTAGAGGAAGAAATACTCAATAGACAAACACATGTTCTATTTTACAAATAACATCAGAACTCCTATCAACTCACAGATACTTTCCCAGGCCAGCTTTACCTTGGAGTCAATTTGATTTCAATCTCGGTAGCCACATCCTTTGTGGGGATGAATTATTCATCAGCCTTCCTTCTTCTCATATCTCATCCTCCCAGCTCAACTCCCGCCCACACTCTGTGACTATAATGACTCATTGGAAACAGGTGTCTTCAGTGTATAGATCACAATCTAGTTCTTGATCCATAAGCCAAGGAGTTATACCTCCTTCTGTTAGCAGCTTGCACGGGTTAAGTAGACAAGCGCTGGCTCTCAGTTCCCAGTGGGAATAGGCCGAGAACATTAGAACACAATTGCTGGCATAGAAGACACCCTGGATTATAACACTTCTTGAAATACTTCAACTTTCACATAACTGTTTTACTTTTTCAAAAAAATGTAATCTCCTGGCTGGGCGTGGTGGCTTATGCCTATAATCCTAGCACTCTGGGAGGCTGAGGCAGGAGGATCATTGGAGCTCAGGAGCTCAGGAGTTTGAGACCAGCCTGAGCAAGAATAAGACCCTGTCTCTACTAAAAATAGAAAAATATATATATATATATTTATATATATATATAAAAAGAAATATATATTTATATATATAAAGAAATATATATATATATATATATATATATAAAGAAATTAGTTGGACAACTAAAAATATATATAGAAAAAATTAGCCGGGCATGGTGGTGCATGCCTGTAGTCCCAGCTACTTGGGAGGCTGAGGCAGTAGGATTGCTTGAGCCCAGGAGTTTGAGGTTGCTGTAAGCTAGGCTGATGCCACGGCACTCTACCCTTGACAGCAGAGTGAGAATCCATCTCAAAAAAAAAAAAAAAAAATCTCCCAAACAAACTGACATTAGCCAATCTCATGTTTTGTTTGCTTCTTTCCAATCCTTGAGAAGTTATAACATATGTAAAACCAGTCCGCCAACAAGCAAAGCTGGAAATGAGTGAGTGAGTATCAAAATGCTTAAGAGTCATATCAGGAAGAGAAAAAACAACCAATCAGTGATTTCAAAGCTCAAGAAGATGCTTGGTCAGGATCAAAGATTGAAAACAAATTCAAGAGAGCAAGGGCTCCTTCAGGACGTTTTGATCAGCAAAAATGTTCTGCCACTTAAACTGGAGAGTGTAATAAGCATTTCTATATGCGATCTTATAACTGCAGAGCTCTAAAATAGCATAGATGTCACTGAGGAGAGATATTTCTGCATGAAAGCTAATAATGGAGAGTGTTTGAAATGAATCTTCAACACATATGACTTCCTTTTAACCTCATCTTGACCTCAATCTTGGAGGATTTCAGTGGAAATTTTCTTTTTTTTTCCATTTTAAGCTATGCATTTGTCAATCAAGATGTCAGTTTCATAAGTGTTGGACACTTAGTCTAAGCTTTGAACTGATAACCAATTAACAGTGGTCTTCAGCACATGCTATTTCAGAGGAAATAAGGCAAAAATCATATCCTGTATGCTCTATTTTTAATTGAAACTAGATTATATACTAATGTGTTTTTTAAAACATTTTTATTATCCCTAAATAAATAGATTAATGAATATTCATGATTTCAGTAACACCTTTGAAATTTTACATTTAGTCTTTTTTTTTTTTTTTTTTTACTTCCATAGATTTAGGGGTATAGGTGTTTTTTGTTGCATGGATGAATTGTATAAGTTGAACTCAGGGCTCTCAGTGTACCAGTAAACAAAATCATGTACCTTGTACCCATTAGGCAATTTTTGAACCCTCACCTCTTTCCCATCTTCTCCATTTCTTAGTTTCCAATGTCCATTATACCACTTATGACCTTACATACCCATTGTTTAGCTCTCACTTGTAAGTGAGAACATGTGGTATCTGTTTTTCCATTCCTGAGATACATCATTTAGGGTAATGGTCTCCAGTTCCATCCAAGTTGCTGCAAAAGACATTAATCCTTTCCTTTTGTGGCTGAATAGTACTCCATGGTACACATGTACCACATTTCTTTATTCGTTTATCAGTTTATAGACAATTAGGTTGATTCCATATCTTTGCTATTATGAATTGTGCTGTGATAAACATTCAGGTGCAGGTATCTTTTTTATAAAATGACTTCTTTTCCTTTAGGTAGATACCCAGTAGTGGAATTGCTCGATCAGTTGGTAGGTCTATTTTTAGCTCTTTGAGGAATCTCCATACTGTCTTCCATTGAGGTTGTACTAATTTACATTACCACCAACCTGGTAAGCTTTTCCCTTTTCACTGCATGCACAAAAACATCTATTTTTTGACTTTTTAGTAATGGCCATTCTGACAGGGGTAAGGGGATATCTCATTACGGTTTTAACTTGCATTTCCCTGATGATTAGAGATATTGAAATTTTTTTCATATGTTTGCTGGCCATTTGTATATTTTCTTTTGGAAAAAAATCTGTTCATGTTTTTGCCTCCTTTTTAATGGGGTTATTTATTTTCTCTTGCTGATTTGAGTTCTTTATAGATTCTGGGTATTAGTCCCTTGTCAGATATATAGTTTGTGAATATTTTCTCCCATTCTGTGGACTATCTGTTCTGTTGATTATTTACTTTGCTGTGCAGAAACTTTTTAGTTTACTTAAGTCTGCTTTATTTTTATTGTTGCTCTATTTGCATCGGGGTCTAAATTATAAATTTTTGCCTGGGCTAATGTCCAGAAAAGTTTTTCCTATGTTTTCTTCTAGAATTTTTATGGCTTTAGTTCTTACATTTAAGACTTTAATCCATCTTGAGTTAATTTTTGTATGTGGTAAGAGATACGGCTCCAGTTTTATTCTTCTGCATGTTGGTATCCAATTTTCCCAGCACCATCTATGGAATAGGGTGCCCATTCCCCAGTATATGTTTTATGTCTGCTTTGTCAAAACTCAGTTGTAGCTACATAGTTTTATTTTTGGGTTCTCTATTCTGTTCCATTGATCTATATGTCTGTTTTTATACTAGTACCATGCTGTTTTGGTTACTATAGCCTTATAGCATAATTTGAAGTCAGGTACAGTGATGTCTCCAGATTAATTCTTTTATGCTTAGGATTGCTTTAGTTATTTGGGCTTTTTTTTGATTTCATAGGAAATTTAGGATTTTTTTTGTTCTAGATTTGTGAAAAATGACAATGGTATTATTGGTATTTTGATGGGAATTGCATTGAATCTATAAATCACTTTGGTTAATATGGACATTATAACAATATTGATTCTTCTAATTCATGAGCATTGGAGTGTTTTTTCATTTGTTTTTGTCATCTATGGTTTCTTTCATCAGTGTTGTGTAGTTCTCCTTGTAGAAATCTTTCACCTCCTTGGTTAAGTATATTGCTAGGTATTTTCTTTTCTGTGCAGCTATTATAAATGGTATCGAATCCTTGATTTGACTCTGAGCTTGATTGCTATTAATGTATAGAAATGTTACTAATTTTTGTACGTTAATTTTGTAACCTAAGACTTTACTGAATTTATTTATCAATTCTAGGAGTCTATTGAAGGAGTCTTTAAGATTTTCCAGATATAAGACCATATCATCAGCACACAGGGATAGTTTGAGCTCCTTTTCTTTGATTTGGATGCCCTTTATTTCTTTCTCTTTCCTGATTGCTCTGGCTAGCACTTCCGATATTATGTTGAATAGAAGTGGTGACAATGGGCATTGTTGTCTTTTTCCAATTGTTAGGGGGAATGCTTTCTACTTTTTCCCATTCGGTATGAGATTGGTTGTGGGGTTGTCATACATGGTTTTTTATTATTTTGATGTATGTTTCTTCTATCCTAGTTTGTTGAGGTTTTTAATCATAAAGGGGTGCAGTATTTTTCTGCATCTATTGAGATGATCATATGGTTTTTGTTTTTAATTCTGTTTATGTGGTGAATTGCATCTATTTATTTGCTATGTTGAACCATTCTAGCATCCCTGAGATGAAACTCTACTTGATTATGGTGAATTAATTATCTTTCTAATGTACTATTGGATTTGGTTTCCTAGTATTTTGTTGAGGATTTTTGTATCTATGTTTATGGGAGATATTGGTCTGTAGTTTTCTTTTTTTGTTGTGTCATTTTCTGGCTTTAGTATCAAGGTGATATTGGCTTCATAGAATGAGTTTAGAGGGATTCCTTCCTTCTCAATGTTATGGAATAATTTTTGCAATATGGGTACACGTTCTTCTTTGTAGGTCTGATAAAATTTGGTTGTGAAACCATCTGGTCCAGGACTTTTTTTTTTGTGGAAGATTTTTTGTTACTGTTTCATTCTCACCACTTGTTATTGGTCTGTTCAGGATTTCTATTTCTTCCTGATTCAAGTTTGTCAGGTTGTGTTTTTTCAAAAACTTATTCATTTCCTCTAGATTTTTTTAGTTTGTGGATATAGAGGTTTTCACAATAGTCTAATTTCTGATTGAGCTTACTTGAATCCTTTCTCTTCTATTCCTGGTTAATCTACCTAGCAGTCTATTCATTTTCTTTATTTTTTCAAAAAAGTAACTGTCTCATTGATCCTTTGTATTTTTTTTTGTTGTTGTTTCCATTTCATTTAGTTCTACTCCGATCTTTGTGATTTTTTGTCTTCTGCTAGCTTTGGGTTTGGTTGTTCTTTTGCTAGTGACTTGAGGTATAACATTAGCCTGTTAATTTGTTATCTTTTTGTCTTTTTGATGCCAGAATTTTGTACTATAAAATCCTCTCTTAGTACTGCTTTCTCTGTTTCCCAGAGATTTTGGTAGCTTGTATTGCCTTTGTCATTCAATTCAAAAAATTTTTTAATTTCCATCTTGATTTCATCATTGGCCCAAGGATTATTCAGCAATAGGTTACTTAGTTTCCATATATTTGTATGATGTTGAGAGTTCCTCTTGGAATTGATTTCTACTTTTATTCCACCATGGTCTGAGAAAATACGCTCTATCTTGAAAAATGTTGCATGTGCTGATGAGAAGAATGTATATAATTCTGTAGTTCTGGGGTAGAATATACTGTAAATGTCTCTTAAGTCCATTCATTCAAGAGTTCTTTTTAAGTTCAGTGTTTCTTTGCTGATTTTCTGCCTTGATGATTTGTCTAATCCCGCCAGTGTGCTGAAGTCCCCAGCTATTGTGACATTGCTGTTTATTTCTTTCCTTAGGTCTAGTAGTATTTGTGTTATGAATATAAGAGTTCCTGTGATAGGGGCATATATATTTAGGATTGTTGTATCTTCTTGTTAAATTGATCCCTTTATCATTATATACTGACTATCCTTGTCTGTTTTTATTGTTGTTGATTTTTTCTGATATAGGAATAGCTACTCCTGCTACCTTTTGGTTTCCATTTGTGTGGAATTTTTTGTTGTTTTGTTTTTTTACCTTTCAGTCTCTGAGAATCTTTGCAATTTAAATGGGTTTCTAGAAGATAGCATATATTTGAGTAGTGTTGTTTATCCATTCTGACAATCTATATCTTTTAAGTGGGGCATTTAGACTGTTTATATCCAATGTTGATATTGATATATGAGATACTGTTCTAGTCACCATATTGGTTGTTATCTTGTTTCTTTATTTTCCCCCTTGTGTTACTGTTTTATAAGATTACAAGTTTTTTTCTTTTGGGTGTTTTTACACTGAGTATTGATTGCTTTGTTCCATGTATACAGTACTTTTAAGCATTTCATGTAGGGCAGATATAGTGGTGAGAAATTCCCTTAGTATTTACTTGTCTAGGAAAGATTTTATTTCTCCTTCATTTTTGAAATTTAGTTTTGCAGGATGCAAAATTCTTGGATGGCAGTTATTCTGTTTAATACAAAAATGGGACCTCAGTCCCTTCTGGCTTGTAATGTTTCTTCTGAGAAGTCTGCTGTTAGTCTGATGGGTTTTCCTTTGAAATTTACTTGATAGTTTCATCTTTAAGCTTGTAGCATTTTTTCCTTCACTTTGCCTTTGGTCAAAGAGATGACTGTGTGCCTTGGCGATGTCTTATTTGCCATGAATTTTCCAGGTGTTCAATGACCTTCTTGTGTTTGGATGTGTAAATCTCCATCAATACCAGGGAAGTTTTCCTCCATTATTCCCTCAAATAGGAGTTCCATGGTTTTTGCTTTTACTTCTTTTCCCTCAGGGATACCTATGATTCTTACATTTGTGTGTTTTACATAATCTCAGAGATTTTGTTCATTCTTCTTGATTCTTTTTTCCTTCATTGTTGACTGAGTTAATTCAAAGTCTGTGGCCTCAAGGCCACATGTGGCCCTCCAGATCCCCAAGCACAGCCCCTTTACCAAATCCAAACTTCCATTATCAAAGGGATTTGTTTCCACCCCTAACATTTTTCACTATATTTTGAAATTCCTTAAATTACTTTTCCATTTCCAGACATTCTGTTGTTTCTTTCTTAGATTATCTATCTTTTTAGTGCATTTTTTGTTCATGCCCTCAATCATTTTTTTGGTTTCTTTGTGTTGGTTTTCATCTTTTCTATTGATCTCATTGAGCTTACTTGTGATCTGTATTTTGAATTTCATACCTAACATTTCAAAAATTTCCTTTTGGTTGGAGTCCATTGCTGGAGAGCTAGTGTGATCCTTTATGGATGTCAAAACAGCCTGTTTTTTTCATGTTGCCAGGATTCTTATACTGGCTTATTCTCATTTAGAACTTTTGTTAGCTCAAAACAGATAGCTTTGTGGTACACCTATTCTCTTCTGCCAGGAACTTTGCTGTTCAGTGTAGAGAAGGAGAGGTACACTGTATTTTGGCTCATGTAGGTAGGTACCCACTGTGGTGTTGCTGGTCATTTAGGTTGGTTGGACCTCTGGAAGAATGTGCAGGTGCCAGTGGTAGTGGACTAGGTTAGGTAATTTCCTGTTCCCAAGCCCCTGGATGGTGTGCTTGAGATCTGGGGGGACCAGACCAAGACTGAGATGGCAAACTTGCCCTCAAGCCTTTCTGAGTTCAGGTGCTGACTGTGATAATGAGGGGTGGGGTGATCTCCTGCTCTGGAAGAATGCTCAGGCAGGAAAAGGACAGGTATAGTGTGGGTCTGGGACAGGAGGGATGGGTCCTTCTTGAGAAGATAAGCAGAGACAGTCAGCTGTGGGGAAAAAATACAGAACACTTCACAAATTTGCATGTCATCATTGTGCAGGGACCATACTGATCTTCCAATTTTAGTATATGTGCTGCTTGAAGTGAGCAAGACATTTAGTCTTATGCATGAACTTCATTTGTGATATATGACAGAACTCCTTGATGGAGTTGCCACCATTAAAAATTTTCATATATAAAAAAAATTCTAGGCTGGGCTTCAGTGGCTCACTCCTGTAATCCTAGCATTTGTGGGAGGCCAAGGCGGGAGGATTGTTTGAGCTCAGAAGTTTGACACCAGCCTGAGCAAGAGTGAGACCCTGTCTTTAAAAATAAAAAATTCTAAAAATATTCTAAAAAAAAATTGATCTTGGCATGAGCAATTAATGATGTGAGATCCTAAAAGTGTCAAGAAATAGTACAAACAGTATGTTTCTGTAAAGGCATGACATCTACAAACTAAACAACCCAACAGGAAAAATTTCAGCTTGAAACATTCAAATTAGACTATCCCTCTTTCTTGTTCCTTAAACTCTGCCATTCAACTTCATGATACCTTAAAATTTTTATCACAAACTAAATAATTGGAATGTTCAAAATTTTTGCTTAAGATAAACACCACATTCTATCTTTTCACTCTGACTTAATCACATTTATTTCTCTCTCTCTACAGTGATCTAGGGTTTCCTATCAGAACCTATGTGGACATTTGACATTAGTTACATTTTCATATATACACCAAATGGTTTTAAAACCAGAATGTCAGAACATACATCTGCACAGTAGAAAGGGAGGTGCCAAGGGATTCATTTGAAAAGTGGCAATGAACAAGAAAAGGATCACTAAAAGTGACAATGGGATGGAGGATGCTATGTTGGATCACCACCTAGATCCGCTTTTAGGAAGGAAGAATTTATTCTCCCAGGTGCTGACAGATTTTATCCATCTCTGGCTTCCAGGATTACCTTAAAAGAAAGCCACATTTCTGGGGCCACACTCCCTTCCCAGGGAAGCAGATGTCAAATGACTTACAGTGGCAGGTTTTAATGGCCTGACTCTCTCACCACAACTGTGAACAGCTTGGGTAGCTGAGACATCTAAGAATGTACTGTAGCTCAACTTCTCCCTCTACCTAGTTCTGCTTCTTTTCTTTTTCTATTACAGGGGTTGATCCCAAGAGCTCTCTCTAATAAACATCTGTCTCCTAATCTCCTTCTCTGTCCATCTTCTGGGAAGCCCAATCTGCATGTGTGCCAGGCAAGCAGTCTAAGCAATTGATTTGTATTATTGTATCTGTGAAGTAGATAAAACAATATTATCCCCATGCTATGGAGGAGAAAACTGAAGCACAAAGAGGTTCATTACTTGTTAACTCCTTGAATTGCTTGTCAAATGTCATCTAAATTGTCAGCAGCAGAGCCAGGATTTAAGCCCCAACCATCTGTCCCAGAGAATATGAACTCTGGGTTACGCTTTGGCTTAGGAGAATGTTGTGGCTGGTTTGATCTTCCATCCAGACCATTAAATTTTCTCTATATCAGCAAAGATTCTTATGTTTTGCTACCTTGTCATTCACATGTTCACTGAAGTAGCACCTTTAATTTCATCGAAGAATTTTTCCTTTGCTTTAACAGCTTGGCTAACTATTTGGGGCAAGAAGCCTTGATTTCAGCCTATCTCAGCTTTCAACATGCCTTCCTCACTAAGCTTAATCATTTCTAGCTTTTGATTGAAAGTGAGAGATGTGCAACTCTTCTTATAGGCAGACACTTACAGCCCATTGCAGGGTTACTAATTGGCCTGATTTAGATACTATTGTGTGTTTTAGGAAGTAAGGAGGCCCCAAGAAAGGGAGAGAATGGCTGGTTGGTGGAGCAGTCGGGATACATACGACATTGATCGATTAAGTTCACCGCATTATATGGGTGCAGTTCGTGGTGCCCCAAAACAATTACAATAGTAACATGAAAGATCACCACAACAATTATAATAACAAAAAGATTTGAAATATTGCATGAGTTACCAAAATGTGACACAGAGACATGAAGGGAGCGCATGTTTTTGGGAAAATCGCATCAACAGATTTGCTCCACACAGGGTTGCCACAAACCTTCAATGTGTAAAAATGCAGTATCTTTGAAGCACAGCAAAGCAAAGTGCAATAAAATGAGGGATGACTATCTATCCTTTTTGTTTGGGGACTTGTCAATCAATCAGGAGGGAGAGAAAAGAAAGGTCTATTTTATTTCCCCTTAGATAACTGTTTTACGTTCTAGCATGCCCACATCAATGTCTCCACTCCTTCTCCCTCAAATTGTTTCCTAGAAAAGTAAAATTTTATTTTACTTTCTTTTGCTTGTGGGGATACTTGGGTCAGCAACATTTCCTCACAGTAACTGCCCACCAAATGGAGAATAATGCTCTTACTAAAGATTAATTTCTAAGGATGGCCTTCAAATATTTCCATCTTGGAGAAAGGCACTCTTGTACGTGGTCTTCAAATGCCACTCTTTCGAACTTTTTCCTGATGATTAGCTGTAAATAGCAGAACCAACAAATTCCATTTCCAATAAATACCCTCCCTAAACTTAATTTCTATGATCATTCTTTCATTTCCTAAACAGTTGTTTTCCAGAGGAATAGATGTAAACATATATATAAATTCTGAAAAGGCTAGATATGGAATAAAAGAGCATGAGCGGGACATTTCATGCTGTTGGAAATAGAGATGCTTAAAGAGAATTAGTTAACATTGCTTGCTGCTTGTCTTTCATCTAAACAAAGCCCAAGCAGACTTCCTTTAAGAGTCTACAATTTTTAGATGTAGTCAGTAGCCTCCTACCTTCATCTTTAGAGGCTTCCACTGCCTCTTCTGAAGCAGGGCTGGGCACAGTGGCAGTGTTGACTCCATCTATAAAGCAAAAAAAGAAACACTGCCTCAGAGTTCATCCTGTCAAGCTGTGGCTTTCTTGCCCCCGCACCTCCCTCCCTGTTCCACCAAAGAAAACATGAGCCCATTTCATGCTGTACTACACCAAATGATCTCTGAAGGGGCTAGTGGTTTGGGACTCTCTTTATAATTAGTGAAACAGACACCTTCAATTAAGACAGAGACCAATGTAATATAAACTTTTTTTTTAAATGAAGAATAGTATTTGTTGGTAGCAGCATACTTTGGCATTTTGCTTCTTCCTCATCTCTTAAAGGATGGTATGTTATTTGCTTAGTAACAGATTGTGGAAGAAAGTATATGCTTGCAAGTTTCTATAAAGTGCTTTTATATGTATGTTTTTAAAAGTTTGGTTTTTCTTAGCACAGCACTTCTGCTCTGTTATGCCAGACTGTCAAACTGCAGGGGACAGCTCTGATGGCTGTCAGTGCAGAGGCCTGGGAGAAGGGGTTCATTCAGCAGAAGGCTCCAGAAGCCATTTGGAGATTTCACGTCACCCAAGAACAAAATCGGGAGTAAGGACTTGGAGGTCTCTGTCCCCCTCCCGGCACCAATTAACCTCGTCAGAATTGATCTCTCTTCTCAATGTCATCAGCACCACTGTGACTACTCATCTTTGGCCTCCAAGATAAGAGAAAATTAGCCTACTGACATTAAAACAGTAAATATAAGGTGTGAGGACTATCGAAATCATTTGGAGTGGTTAATATCTGATAATTCGAAAAGGAATATGTTTTTTCATGCACTAACAGGGTCATGAACTAAAGGTAACTCATATAAACATGGTAACTAACACACATTTGGAAGCAAAGCACGTATTTTCCAGCATATCTTTTGTCCGTAGTACATATACTGTTACTTTTAGGTCAGGTCTCAGTTGGGACAGAGGATACAATTTTTAGTAGGGAATAATTGAAGATGATGAATCACTTTCTGTTGTTAGGTGACAATCTCCTATTTTAAAAAAAAGAACTGTATTAACCCTCCCTGATGTCACAACAGCTCCCCCTTTTCTCTACTTCCTTCTCTACTAGCTGCCAGAAAGCAACTTTTGTTGTTGCTCTCACTGCATAATCCGCACCAAAGCTTCTCCTCCAAAGTTCCTCTGAAGATTGTCTTATCAAAGGTGCCAATGACCTTCCTGTGCAAATCCAATGGTCACTTCTATTTTTGTATCTTCCTTGACTCCTCAGTAGCATTTCACAGTCTTTCCTCTGATCTTCTTAAAGCCCTTTCTTTTTGTGGCTGCTCCATCCTCACTTGCCACATATCTAGAGGTCATCTTGTCCTGGGCCCACAGTCTTCATCATTTATGTGTTCTCTCTAGGAAACCTTCCCCAGTCACGTGGTTTTCAATGTCATCCTTGGGCCAGTGACTCTCAACCCTGAGTCTGTGCTCCACACCTCTCCCTAGAAGTCTGGACTGATACATCTCAGAATAACTGGTGTCTTGACAGCCCACATGGCAAAGAGTCCTTTCAAATTTACTGTGGCCAAAGCAGAACTCCTAAATTTCTCAGCAAAATCTGTCTCCAGTCTTCCATACATCATCCATGCAGTTACTGAAGCTAAAAACCTAGGACTTACCCTGGGTCCCTGTTTCCCTCATACATCTCATCTAATCCATCAGCATGTCCTATTGTGTCTGATTCCAGAATGTGGCACATTTCAGTCCATTTTGTCTCCATTTCTAGAAACCGCCATCATTGCTTTTCTGCAGTAGCCTTCTAACTGGACTCACTCTTGCTTCTTTGGACTGATTTTCACTCACAGGCAGAATCAGCTTTTTAAAACATAAATCATGTCTGTCTGATACTTATAATCTTCTGTTAACTTCTTTTTGTAGTTCTTATGAAATCAAATAGTATATGGTCGGACGTATTTGGCATTTATCTGTTCGCTCCATGTAGAATACTCTGTCAGCATCTCATCACTCAGCTTTTGTTTTAAGAATCGCTTCCTCAGAGAGTTCCCCCAAATCCAGCTAACGGAAAGTTGCCTTCTGGGTATTCCTTCTATGTCACCTTACTTCTCTGCAAGGCACTTATCATTGTTGATATTTTCATCCTTTTTTATTTATTGTTTCATTCCTCTCCCAAAATATAAGCTTCAAGGAAGCAGGAATATTGTACTTATCGATTGTTGACATATTCTCAGTGTTCACCACAGTGCCTGGGACACATTAAATCCTTGATAGGTATTTGTAAAATGATTCTTTTTTTAGGAATATTATCTACAACTTTTATTTGACTCGATCATCCCAACAGTCAAAACTGCTGGATTATGCTGTTTTGAGATTGTGGTTTTTTTCATGACGTGGAAGAGGCCTGCAAGGTTATATAATCAAAATTGAAGCTGGAAATTATATTGAATGAAAAGATATTTTCATTTTGGAAAAATAATAGCAGGTCAAAAGGGCTTTAATGACCAGAACTACATCTTCAATTTCTCTGCACTCTGATTAGAGAAGCTATGAAATAGCAGAGAGAACGTAATAATGTATGTTGACACCAGCCAGGATCATAGATGGATCCTGTCACTGAAGTCTGTTCCAGCTGGCAGACTCACTCAGAGAGCAAGAGATGCCACTCAGTGATGGGTTTAGGACTCTTCTTTACATTGAGGGGTGCCCGCCTTGTAGTGATAACGCTATCAGATTCAGTAGGTGGAGAAGAGGGCTGACATCCTAACTCCCTGGGCTCACAGGCAAGGTAATCCCAAATCCAAAAAGAAACTACTTGTTTTCAGCTGATTAAGGGGAAAAAGATGAATAAATAAAGCACAGGCAAATATGTATGCATATGTATATAAATGCATGTGCACTTGTATGTACAAGGGTAGGAAAAAAATCTGTGTTGACAAAGGCAGTTTGGGACAGAGTAGTGAGTGAATAAAACCTGTGAAACCTCAACAATAAGGCCTGAGAATGGCCTTAGCCATCAGCAGTTAGTCGACTAATACTTGTCAGCCCCAAACAGTAAAAACAGTGACAGCTTTTCACATAAGACTCATATGCTATGGAGCATGATGATGTGTGTGGGTCAGGAGGGGTTGGATAACAACAGTTTGCTAGATCAGAAATTCATCTCATTGAAAGGACCACATTGCAGCAAAGGGAACCAGCCGACCCAGTAACAGGTACACAAGGTCCTTGCTGCCTTGCTTCACTGCTTTTTCTGATTGGCCGCCTTCAATTCCATCTTCCAGGTTAATAATAAAAGCTTCTAGTTCCCTAGCAAAAGCTCCAAGGTTAATGTATGAAGTTTTCAGTGGAAAACTTATCATAGTGCCTGGTTTAATTCCAAGAGTTCAGCATATGGCCTAGGACGTGCCTGGCACGCACTACACAGAGCCCACTATTCCAAAGGTGCCCCTCCGTGGGGCTCATTAGAACTGAGAGAATGACTTGAAAACTAAAGGGAAGAAGGATTTTTTATTTTGGTAGTGATGTTGATAACTGTATGATTGTTTCTATCATTCTTTTAAAGGAGAGTGCCTGAGTACAAAAATGGGTAGGAAGAGATAATAAACCAAAGATGATTCCAATCCCTTTTGAGCCTTAAGTGCTACTTTATTTAAAAAATGTTCAATTTCTCATGTACAGTGTAGCATCTATAAGCATTCAATTGACACATATGTCCTTTAGTGAACAGAGATGATGACAGATCTCACTTAGAGCACTGCGTGTGGGGTAGTCAGGCTCCATGGCACTGTATCCCACAACTGCAGAGAAATAACCAGAAGCATGGCTCTTCAAAATTTAATGCAAAACAGTAAAGAATACTCCACTCAATGTGCAAGGAAAGCTGCTTCTTCATTTCCTTTAAACTGTCTTTATTTTATTTTTCCCTCAAGCTAAATCTGCTAATTTTGGCCTGACGTAAGCCAGCTGAGTTCTGGCTTGGCACTTCCAACCTCCTCCTGACCCTCTTAGAACATTACCAAGCAAACTGTTGTTATAGGGAAGAAAAATGAATTGATGAATGAGATGGGAGAATGTATCACTCTGTTTGATCACAGTCAACACATATCATAGTCAACTCATAGTTAAAAGTGTTGTCGGCTTCCTAAGGGAGACCCGAATGAATACTGGAGTTAATCTGGTGAAAATTATAAGCATTCTCAGACAATAGCATTGAGTAAAGTCATTGTTCACCTCTGTGGATGAGGCCTAGGAGACTCCTCAAAAGAAATCTGAGCCCACCTGCTTCTTGGCTCTGCCCTTCCATTTCTTCCACACTTTGCTTTTCCTCTGGACCATTCTCATCTTTCAAGAAAACCACAAAGGGAAGAAAAAAGTGCATCAAGTCAATTTATGAAATATCTCTTTATGGCTAATACACAGCACTGAAATTAATTGTAACCAATGTAGCATGACTCCCCATAAGCAAGGCAGAGAGATGAATCAAAGGCATGGAACAGAAAAAATTACCTACATAAATAGGCACATTTATACTCATCCCTTCTAACATGCATTGCTACATGAAACGTTGAATTGCAGTAAACAAAATTCACTCAGCAATATTGGTAACATCTCTCTCCTGTCTTGGCACGTCCCAAAATGCAATACAGATTTCAATTCCTGTCTGCTTTTCTTCCTTGTCTCAAGTAACATGCACTGTGTAAGGAAGCTTGGCTGATTAAGTTTCTATGGCCTTTATTTTTCTGTTTGATATGTGCTAACAAAAAGAAAAAAAAATCTATTTTCACTTAACTTGCATGTAACAGTCTAACATGTCTATGCTACAAAATATTTTGTCCTGAACAGATTATGCTGGTTCAAGTTTATGCCATAGTATGTAATTCTGAAAAATAAATAAATGGACAAGTACAACAGAGGCTGTATACTAGCAACTATTTAAAAACATTTTCTTTTGTTTTAAAACCTTTTCAAAGGTAAGTAAAGGCATGATTTTATAATTCATTGCTAGAAGGGTCGTCAAATTGCTTTTTCTTTGGAAAATAAACTAAATAAAATGATAATTTATCTAAGAGCACAGGAAGAAAATAGAAAATATGTAGTTCAGTACAAAAAACAATGAAGCAGAAGTTACCAGGCTATATTAATATGGGTTAAAGATAGCCACGAGTGCTTTGTATCTCACAAAGTAGAGTCTGTCTCCCTTCTCTTTGAATCCTGATTGGTTCCATAACTTGTTTAGACCAATAGAATGTGGTAGAAGTAATATTTTGAGACTTCCAAACTGCCTTTAGAGGACTGGTGGCCTCTGCTTTCTTCCTCTGGGAAGCCAGACACGATGTTGTAAGGAAGCTGAAGCTAGTCTACCAAGGGGAGAGAGACACATAGAGAGAAGGTCTGAGGGGCAGACACGTGAGTGAAACTTTCTGGAACCTTCCAACACAGCCCAGCTGCCAGCCGAATGCAACTGAGTGGTAACATCAGCTAGTGCCACAACGAGCAGCAGAATCATCCAGCTGAGCCCTGACCCACAAGCAGACCACATAACTTTGTTTTGCTTGAGAGCTCTGACCCATCATCTCCTAATACTGCCAGCTCTTAATCCAAAGGCAAGAGGATGGGGACTCCTCCCCACAGGAGGCCTCTACTACTAGAGTTGGAAGAAGAACCTCAGAAACAATAAGGAAAAATATCACCTAGCAGCTCTGAAAAATATCTGATAGAAGAGAGTTTCAGACAGGGAAACATTTGGATTTGACCTAAATGAAAGTAAAAGGTTATCATAGAATGATAACAAAATGAGAAAAGAGACACCCTGAAGTTGAAGAATGCAGTCAGTAAATCTGTAACATGGCAGAATCCTCTCTGTTCGGCACTGTGCCATTTGTCACAGGGGGCACAGTATAATTCTTAGTATAAGAACCTGGGCCAGCTCTGTATGTACCTAGATCCAGTGTTCTAAGTGGCATATTTACAAGCACCGTGCGATTATCCGACATTTTCTCTATTCCGGTTCTTCATATAGGTAACAGTGTTGGCTTTTGCTCTTGGGAGCAAACAGTCATTTCTTCTGTTCTTGCTCTCTTAACAAGGTCAGGTTGATGCAGGAGCATGTGCCAAAAACTTAGCCAATATCTGCCCCCTTCCTCCCACCAAGTGGTGGACTCAGAGTCAGGCAGGAGGAATCTGTCAGCTCCTGTCTCCCCTCAATAGACAGACCTTGTAACACAGTTCACAATAGGCCTGAAATCTGCAGGGAATGGGCTGCCTTTAAAAGTAGTCTGGTTACCAGCTCTCCTACAGAGTGGGGATAAAGGGCATTCTTATGAAGAGAGGAAGAATAAGAAGAGAAATAGCAATTAAATCACAGGAATGTGAGGAATTGGTTCCAGCCATTGTAAATGAATAAAAAGGAAATTCATGGTTAGATCTCCAAACCTAACTTTCTAATAGTAACAACCAGTCTGGCAGTTTACGTAATCTACTGCTTCTGGGCTTTTATCCTTAGTCCCCATGTGTGCCAGCCCACCCTAACACAGACATCTGAGTGGCATGCTTTTCTTTCCTGCTCTGAGTCTCGGCTGCACAGTTTTCTATTTGCAGTATTCCTGCCCTTGGGAACCAAACTCGAGAAACACTTGACATATTTATCATGGGGCAAATGCTTTCTAGAAGAATGTCGGATTTGCCATCTGAGTAAAGTGCCCTCAGATAAAAAGGTTCAGGTATATTGCTTTCATCAGTTTCCAAGACAGTGCATCTTCAAATCCAGCAGGGGGAACCAATGTAGAAGTCTTGCTTTCCAAGCCCAACATATGCATTCTTGGGCAATTAGATTAGCATTCATTTCACTTGCTTTTAGAAGGACATTTTGGCTGGCTTATAACTTTCCATCCATTTTAAATGCCTCAAATGGATGAGTTCTTAGTGAAACAGTGAGTGTCCACTGGTAGGAAAAAAAGTCACATTACACAGTTGCTGGTGTTTGATAAGGACAAGCTTTCCTTGTATCAGACCTGTCTGTCTAGCTATCCTCACAGAAAGCACATAAACAATAAAAAGTGAAGTAGAGTGAGGCATGCAAACTTGTGCTTTTAGAAGGGATTTTAAAAGGTTTCTATAAATGTGAAGCAATATAGGGAAATGCCAGGCTATTTTGTTAGCTTAAAAATGTTACACAGAAGCTACATTTTCAGAGTTAATATACCTTTAAAATCACATATTTACTTCAGATAATAAATTTCCATAGCATTCATGCTGAGTGTGACATAACACTTGACTTTCCCATGCTGAAAAGCACAGTAACTTGAGAATTCCACTGGTTGTATCTTTCTCAGTTTTCAGTATTAGTGCTCTGCTCCTCATTCTTTAAACCCATATTTATTGAGCATGTACTATCTGCAAGAATATTTCAGAAATTTACTATCTACAAGAATATTTCAGGAATTTTATAGAAATTAAATGAGACTCCTGATGCAAAGTATATTCAGATAAGTAGAAGGAAGACACCACTGATTGGATTAGGATAAAAATGTAGTTCATATTTAATTCTATATGGGAGAGTTTTACAAGGGCAAAATCTCAACATGATGCTCACAAATTATCTTGATATTTGTAGTTTCTTTTGTGAACTGTGCACGGATATATGAAGTGAAAGGATAAGTAAATCAGAATAAATCCATTCCTGTTACTGGGGAAACAATCTGGTGTATACTGCCTACTGATACATTCTTGCCTTTTCTTATAAAGGTCTTGAGATTCCTGGATACAGGGAGAGTACAGGCAATTTGGAATCAGAGGTTTGCAGATTGGATCATTGGTCCCAATTCTTCAGTCTTCTAGCTATATATATATATCTCATGGATGTTGGACTTGGCCACGTGACTTGATTTGACTAATGAAATGCTAGTGGGCATAATGTCAGCAAAGGGCTTACATGTGTTGCACAAGTAGATTTGGTGGTTGCATTCCTGACATTTGCCATGACAAGAAGATGCCCCTGTAGCTGCAGGAGGATGAGAGATATATGTGGAGTGGACTTGAACCCCTGTCACAGTCTGAAGCCATGTGCACACAACTCATAGCTTGAAGTAGAACCACCCAGCTGAGCCAGCCTACATCAGCCAAACCACAGTCAACTTGCAGGCCTGCAAGCATGAGAATTTTTATTTTTGTTGTAGGAAACTACATTTTGGGGTGATTTGTTATGCAGCATTATGATGGCAATAGCTGATTAATACATATGGTATGTTTATTTTTCTTAGCTCAGGAAGGCTTGAAGTTAACTTTTTTTAAAAGTTAGCACTCAATTTTTTTATAAAGAACTCAGTCTTTAATATTCAAATCTATTATGTTTTCATCTTACACATTCCAGAATTCTTTGGAGGACACACATGTGAAAAATAAATTTAGCTTACCTAAGAGAGGAATGCTCTAAAAAGTGTGCACTGCCATCAATGCAATGTTTATGTTTTGTTTATAGAGCTATGTGGGCAACAGGATAATACTAGTTAATACTAGCTAATGTGTATTGAAGACTGCCTATGTTCCACTAATTATCTAAATGCTTTTCATAGACTATCAAATTTAATTCTCATAAAAGCACATAAGGTGGGTAAAACTAAGACACAGAGATATTAAGATTCCACAGCTAGCAAGTTACAGTGGTGATGGACAATTTTTAACCCAGTCAGCTGAAGCCAGACACCACTACTGCCTCCCTGGAAACATAACTTATATTTGTTATCTTGGTAAGAGAGTTAAATTATGGGCCGGCAAAAATACTGAAAATGATAATCTTCTATGATTCACTGAGTTGACATAGAACACAAAGAACATTGAGAATCAAACCTGTCTGGCACTTAAGTCAGGTGGGTGCAATGCTATAACTCCGAACTTTTATTTTCTTAATGCAAAAGATATTTTTATTTTGAAATAATTTTTAAACAACATAAAGTTGCAAGAACAGTACATGAAAATTTCTTTTTTTCCCTGAGCCATTTGAAAATAAATTGCAGACATAATCACCCACTAATCACCATCATCATCCCTGAATCCTTTAGTGTGTAAGTGCATATTTTCTACAAACAAGGACATTCTCTTTCATAGCCACAATACAACCATCAAGATCAAGAGATTAATAGTCATGACAATCCTACTATTTAAGTTGCAGACCACATTCAAGTTTTGTTGGTTTTCCAATAATATCTTTAACGGCAATCCAGGGTCACATACAGCATTTAGTGTTGTGTCTCTTTGGTCTCCTTCAATCTGGGACAGAGATGTTCCTGACTCTGCCCAAGCTCTGTGCTGGGCATTTGCCCCACCCCCACCCAGCTCCCTTTCTCAGCCCTGCTTAATGGCTTCAGGAAGAAAGAAAGGGAAGAAGGAAAGGAGGGAGGAAAAGTTAGTTCCAAACCTTTAAAAATTTGGTTTTGGAAGGGTCATTAGCTGATTGATCTATTTTAATAATTTCTGTTAGAAAAGTTTCTGAGTTGGGTGCCTCATTATTTTAATGTAAAGCTTAATGTGTGACTATTGGTGCAGATCGAGAGGCGTGCTCAAATACTCTGATGGCAGCAGGACCCTGGATGGTGGAGCCTCCTGTGTTCCTGCCCTCATTTCCTTCTAGTCATTTTCCTGTTCACTGGCTCTGGCCATGCTGGCCTCTGTGCTGCTCCTACAGCTTCCTGGGTTCTCTTCTTCCCAGGTTTCTGGGCTTCTCCACCTCTCTTCCTGGAGTACTTTTTCTCCAGAGCCTCCAAGTCTTTGCTCAAATGTCCCCTTTTCGCTGAAGTGTATGCTGAACCCTCCACTGTAAATTGTATCATCTCCTTACCCCCCTCACACTTCATCCTGTTTATCCTGTTCAGCATTTTCTCTTTTGTTTTTCAATAGTCCATCATCTTCTAATATATCCTGTAGTTTAGGCAGATCCTGTGTTCATGTGTACAAGCCTCTTGTTGAATATAAGCTCCACGAGGCAAGGGTCTTTGCTTCATTCACTGATGTCTCCTAAGTACCTAGAATGAGCTCATGGTATGTGTTCAATAAATGTTCGTCAATTAACAAACCATGCTCTTGCCTTACCTGGCCTTGCCTAGCTAGTTCACAAATGAATCCGGAAGAAAAAGAAGAAAATTATCTTCTATTCCAAGATCTTTGGGTTACGTATGAAATACGAGGTCCTTATGTCATGAGGGAAAGAATTTTTCAAGGAAACGGGCTCTCGTTATAATGCAGCTATTACCATTTTGTTGTCTTACTACAGCCATTAGCTAAGGGGAATCCCTTCCCCAGGCCGGGGGAGACTGTGTGTGGAACCTCCTGGGAAGGTGGTGAAGCACATGTAGTCAGTTTGGGAAAATGTTGGGCGGTGCTCTCCTGGCTGCCAGTTCTACCCCAATAAACTCAAATTGTATTACAAGCATGCCCCAGTCAGAGAGGGAGTGAAGACCCATGGGTTAGTCTTCAATTATAGGACAGAGAAAACAATTGTCTCAATCCTATGTCTTTAAACATATCTTGAAACAGCTTAGTTGACCATGTAGAAGGAAGAGGAAATAATTGAACCTGTTATTTTTTAAACCTGTGTGTCTGTTAAGGGAGATGTAAGTGTGACGCGTGTTCAAGGAGAAGAAACACATGAGTTGTAGCATACAACTGTCCCTTCCATATATTTTGTGTAGAGAGGTAAGCACTCAATAAGGAAGGAGCTCAACAACTATCTGCGGAAGGATTGAATTTTGTAGCATTTCAACATTGAAGGTATAACCCTGGCATACCAAACTTGCTGTGGCATCTCTTGGTATAAAAATAGCACAAGGCAATACACCAGAGAGCTATTTTCAATATCACATGTACCCTTTTAATAGATAACATATGGTTCTCCCATATGGCATGTTAATACAAATACTTTGATACGGTTAGTTTTTAATCCAAGGATTTCCAAGTACTTCATGAACACTATTCATTAACATAGCCTTCCCTGGGGAAGTTATAGTGCCTTGCAGAGATACAAAGCATCCTGTACACAATCAATAATTATTAAGGAATGACAATAAGAAGAAATATATTAATGTGGCTGTTTTTTCAAGAAACCAATAAAGGGGAATTAAGCAACTTTCCCAAAGTCTTCCAATGACTTCATGGGGTCACTGAGGTTAGAAATCAACTTATTCTGACACTTATGGTTATTCTACTAGTTGATCTATGCCAGTGAATTGACCATATATTATACCAGTTCTCAAATGTGCATATAACCTGGTGTCTACTCTGTAACTGGGAAAATTATGGACAAAATGAGGTTAGCAAGATAGCATTACAATGAGATTTCCTTGCTCGCTCTCATTTTCTCTCTCCAACAAAACAGCAACTGTATTTTTCTAATAACTTTAAACCCTAAGGTTAAATTTTCTGGTAAAAATTACATTTCTCTGTGTCATCATTTGCGTTTCTGAGTCAAGATAGCCGGCGCGCCTACACATTTGTTTAAAACAGGCACACGTTGTACTCTGTGCAGATGTTAAATGCAGAACTGGAAAGATGAAACTTTTCTTTTTTTGCTTTTTTGCGGAAGAATGGAAAATATGATATATAAAGACATTCTATAAATAGAAGAATCATCCCATGAATAAATTCAAAAGATATTAATTATCTTTGTCATCAATTAATGTTTATCGAGTACCTGCAATGTTCACAATGCTAGAGAAGGAATAAATTAGGCTTTTCTGAAGACAAAAGGCTTTCCCTTCGGGGGCTGACAAAAGAGAGGGATGGAAAAGTCTCATGATAGGTGCCTGTCTGTACAAGGTGAAACTGAGGCTAGAGATGGTTATTGAGAGAAATATATAAAATTTTATCTCCCATACATAGATACGAATAAATGTTGGGTATTTGAGCTGAATAAAATGAATAAATGTTCCAATTCTGCACTTGGCATTGTCCAAATAGCTCTTTAGGAAGTTACTGATTGAAGATGTACATGTGTATGTCCAAGTGTCCCTCTGGGGCAACTCCCAGAGGGAAAGTCTGTTGCTTTCTAAATAGCCTAATTTATTTCCTCTCCAAGGGACAGTTCAATACACATATATCTGAAGTTGTAGGCAGCCTCACATTATCATGGGAAATAAAAACCTTCATTTTTGTGTTTCTACCACTTTCCCCCTTTAAAATATTTGTTCCTTCTTTGTTGAGACATGCTATTTTAAGTGGTGAAAGTAAAAATTTTAAAATGCTGTTTGAAATTTTGAAGTTTAAAATGAAAGCCATGTACAAGTTTTCCATAATTCATATGAACTTTTCATAAAAATGTGCCCTTACCCTAATTATAATCCCATAGATGACAAAACTCATCAGCTACTCCCAAGCTTCCTGACAACTACAAAAGCAAGTGTTCGCTGTACGTATTTTCTCTCTTTTTAAAAATTACAGATTCCCAGTAACGGTTTTGTTTAACCAAATGTTTTGCTAACAGCTATTTGACATTGTACCATAATACATTTCAACATATTCCCTTTACTTAACATGAAAATCATTTGCACATGGAGAAACCACACACCTTTAGGCAGAGTGTAGAGCAAATGTTTTCTTTGTGTGGAATTTAGGCATAGGAAGCTGTCTTCCTTAGGATCATTGCATACTTTCCTTCTAAAGGAGTGACTTGGAAGTTACTCTGTCGGAAACACTAATTCTCAAACTTCTCTGTGCATCAGAAGCTCTCGGAGGGCTTGTTAAAATAAATACAGGTTTTTGGGCTCTAGTTCCGTGGAGCTAGGGTGGGACTGAACATCTGCATCTCTAACCAGTTCTCAGGTGATGCCACTGCTATGGATCTGGGAACCACACTTTGAGAATCATTGATCAAGGCTTTAGAGTATTAACCAGTAAGAAGAGGAAGTATGATACGATTTATTTATTTATTTTTTGGATTTATTTTTATTAATTAAATATGGCCATGAATATCTCACCCTTAGCCTCATTCCTGTATGTTCATTTTCCAACCTCTGAATCTCTGTAGCCATGAGTTGAGTAATCCCTTAAGACTACGCTAATATTTCTTAGCAAGAAAAAGAAAGGTAGAATTTTCACATGATCAATGTATAAAATTTACCTTTTCTCTAAATGTTCACTGAAAATCACAATTCAATCACTTTATCTTAAAATCCATTCATTGTCAAGCAAAATGTTGCAGAAGTTTCCTCTGCTCTGGACACAATGCTGGGTACTGCAGATAGAGGAGTGAACGAGCTGGGGGGCCCGCCCCCTCCAGGAGCTTGCTGGAGAGACAGAGGAGTGAACGCACAACCCCAGCCAAGTCCAACAAACTGTGTGCTGGAGGAAGCAGGGAGGGTGGTGGGTGCTCTCAGGTTAAGCACCTAATTCCAGTTCTCAGGGTTCAAGGAAACTTTCCCAGAGGAGGCACTGCTCCAGCTGTGACCTTTGTCACTGAGCAAATATTTATTGAACACTGAGCCTCTACCAGACTCCGTCCCAGAGCTGTGCTGCTCACTGAGACAGCCGCTAGCCATACATGGCTACTGGACACTCAGAATGAGGGAAGGCCAAATTAAGATGTGCTGTAAATGTGAAATACAAATCAGATTTTGAAGACAGTACAAAAAATGTAAAATATCCCATTAACACTTTTTATATTGATTACATGTTGAAATGATATATTGAGTTAAATGAAATGGAGTTGAACTTAATATCACCTAGTTTTTTTCTAACTTTTTCAACGTTTGGTTTCTCAAAAATTTATAATGAGATATGAATTTGTAACTCATGTTATATTTCTGTTGGACAATGCTGAAGCTGTCAAATGCCCACTGGTCATGGCTTGGCACTCACCTCTGATTTCTCTGTGTGCCAGTGGCTTCTCCTCCTGCATATGCTTCCTGGGGGCTTTTTCTGGATGTTTGTCCTGCCACCACTGAAGTGCTGGGGAGTTTGTACCACAGAAGTAGCCCTCACCTGATGATGGACAGGGGCAGGTTGATTAACACCCCTACCCTGGTGCTCCTGCCCCTTCCGTGGATGACTTTGAGGCACACCTGCATTGTCTTCCTGAGTCCTCCTGCAGGACCAGGTCCCAGCTGCACCCAGGACAATCTACTTATTCTTGCACCTGTGTTTGCTTCCTTTCCTTCCTTGTCTCACCTTACTACTCCCCTACTGGTGCTTTGGGGGATCTCCCTGAGTCAGCTGCTTGCCCTTGAATCTTTGTTTCAGGTGTGCTACTGAGGGTCCTGAACGAAGAGATTTTTAAACCAAATAGTTACACAAATATATTATCCCCAATCATGATACGTGCTAATGAAGGGAAATGCTGGTTGCTAAGATGGCATCTAACAAGGTCATCAATATGTGGAAGTAGCATTTGAATTGACAAGCCTAAGACATTAATGAAGCAAAATTAATCAGTACAAATTAACGAGATAAAAAGAGAGAAAGGGATGAGTGTTCCAGGCAGAGTCAAGAACATGTCCGGGGACCCTTCTGTGGGGAAGACTATGGCATCTTTAGAGATTTGGGAGGGGCCAGTAGGATAGGAGTGCTCAAAACAGGCCTAAGTGGGGGATGTTCAGGATGAGCTGGGGGAAGAGGGAATGTCTCATGTGGAGGGGAACAAGAGCCAGAGAGGAGCAGAGCGTGTATGTTTGGGGAGTCACAGTAATTTGTAATAGCATGGCTGCAGCCCTGATGACATAGGGAGTGGACTAAGGAGCGAAGCCAGGTGAAGAACGAGTGGTCCTGTTAGCAAGTCCTTGTACCCTTTGCTGGGAGGGACACATGACTATGGAGGGCAGGAGGGAGCCGTGGAGTGTTCTCTCTCACATGGCAGAAAGGGCAGCAATAAGCAACCCACTTGCAATTGATTCAAATACTCCAGACAAGAGATGGGGGAGGTCTGAGATACAGGGGTGGCAGGTGGCAAGAAAGAGAACAGGATGCATTGAGGAGATATTCGAGGGGTAAAATCAACTGGCTTTGGTGAGCAGTTGGACCTGGGTTTGGAGGATGAGGAATGGTGCCAACCTCTACTATAAAAGCTCTGAATTATTCTAATTAACATTCATAACAACTTAATGGTACAGATATAATACATATTCTATTTTATAGGTGGAGAAATGATCTAATCTCAGCAACTCTTTGAAGGTTTCATAGCTAGCAGAGCGTAGAGACAGGATTTGAACCTCGGTCATTGGCCTCCAAAGCGTAGGCTGTTCATTGCTGTGCTATAAATGCCACCTGCATCCATCCCAGGTCATGAACACTGTGGAGTGGAGTCTGGGAGCAAAGGGCAACATGCAGGTCTAAGGTGACCATGAGATGGGCACCAGATCTCTTAGTAGAAAAGAAGGGAGTTCAAAGAGATGGAGAGAAAAAAAATAGTCCAGTAGAAATCTATTTATAATAATTTGTAGAAAATTTGTATAAGATATATTTAAACAGTACCATGATATACACACTTTACTCTTTTTAAAATAATTATGCTACTCACTGATATTCCTGGTTGGCTTTTTTATTTTTTCCCTTTGTGACTTTGTCTGGGTTCTATGTTTTGACTGATAGTTTGAGAGAGCTGCTTCTGATATCTGTTCTCTTTATGTCACAAATAGGAATGTATCTTATTGTAAGCCCTCAGGGCCAGTCTAAGCAAATGCACTCTTGTGTTCTTCATACCCTCTTCATCCCATTTCTGCCTACATTCTGTGATTTCCAGACCCATTGCAATTCCTCCTTCTCCTACATGTATCCAATATCCTCGTGATTTCTTTCCCATCAAGCCATGCTTTAAGAAGACATCAGCTGTCATTTTCAATTTACTGTCAATTACTTTTATTTAGTAATGAACCTGTTACCTCTCCCAAGATGACTGAGAACTCACCCTAATTATCTAGTCTTCCTACTTATTACAATAGTTCTATAATTACTACATTGAGCAGGGAATGCTAAGACCTCCTGGTCTTGAATTTACCCCAAAATTTCCATTAGGTATACTCTAAAAAGTCTTATGGAGGTCTTACTTCACTTTGAATAAATAAAATTCTACATGTTTTCTCTGTATATTCACTTCCAAATGGTCTCTGTGTTTCCCCTGTGCCCGGACAATACCTGCTGGCAATGGATCGTCTTGAGATGATAATCACATCCTTATTAGCCACCTGAAACCATGACTCCATTGACTCAAAGACTAAGAAAAACTTTTCTAGGGTGGCTGATGCTATTTCAGACAAGTCAATGTGAATATCGGAAGCCAAATCAACAGACAAATAGGAACATCTGTTTCTTCTCTCCTGGTGGCAGAGTAGGCCACCGACAATTATGCATTGCCAGTATGTACAATGCTATAGACATAAAACGACACATGAGTCCCTAGCTGAGGAGTACTCTGACATGTTTTTTGTTCGTTCTACCAAATTGGTCAATTTGAAGAAGTCTTTCCTGATCGAATATATTTTCTTGGATAACTGGAAAGGAATTCCAGCTGTCTCTCACCACAGAAATATGTTTAGAAAAAAAAATATGGCAGACGGCCTCGTGATCAATGAAAAGAGAAGTCTCTGCAGGTGTCTGTATTCCATCGAAGTGGGAATTGTCATGCCTAGTGGACATTGGCCTCTTCCCTCTCATGGACCCTCAGGACAGTCATTTAACAGGCAGCGCCCCTGCCTATCTAAACAGATGGAGCCACACGAGGAGGCAGGGGGTGCAGCAGGGAGCGGGAGACAAAAACAGCCCGATGGTGGATGGATGATAGAGCGGTGCCCACAAGAAAGACTACAGGAGAACAGTCCTATAGCAACAGCGTGAGAAAGGATTTTAGGATTTTCAATCTTTTGGGCAGTTTTTTTTATGAGAATAAATTATTTCTCCCAGTCCTCATTACTAATATCAGATGATCCTGGACTCGATGGAGCCAATTTCCCTGTTTGATGGCCCCTCACCCAACCAAAATCTGTTGCTTCTAAAAATATCAAAATGGCCTTAGTCTTTTAACATGTAGGCTGCAAATAAGATTTTCTTCTGAAAATCCTGGAATAACAGTCCTGTCATAAATGCTCTATTGTGACTGTAAAATGTCAATCAAAAATATGTCAAGTTAGAGCAACAGTTTTTGTGATCACCTGACAATATTAGGACAAATATTCAAATACATGCATATACTACTTGGGCCACTGAAATGAATGGCAGATGAATAATTTCTTCAACAACTGGCTAATAAATTTAAAATCAGAATCATTTACAAGAACAAATAATCGCAGGAAGAAGCACTATGTATTCGAAATGAAAAATGACCATTCAAAGTCTGTCCTATTAAAGCTAATTAAATTATGATTTTTGGACAGTTTTAATTACAACTAATAATCAGTCCTTTAAGGTAAACTTCAAGAGAGTTAATCAAAGTCTTAAGATTTTAGATTTAAGAAACAGATGTATACATGATTCGTTGACTCTCTAAATAATTTCCTTTATTCACAGAATCCTCCCTACTCTTGCAAGATTTTTTGGATCTCTGCATGGTTTTCATGTAGCAACTTGAGTGAACAATTTTGTAATGCTACAGGTTTGGGCATGGGAACAAAGGAGGAAAGTGATATTACTTATCTACAGCTATGAAACATTAAATATGATGAACATTTTTTAGTTTCTTCCTTTAGCTTTCTTTTTTCCTGTTTTCGTATGACTTCATTAGTCATACATACATATCAGCACATTTTCTTTGGTTAAGTCATGGGCTAACTGAAACTTTTTTTATTAATGCCCTGGTAAAAGTAAAATGTAGATATTTTTGTTTTGTTTTTAAGAATTCTCATCCAAGGATTTGAATTTCAGTTGCTGATAAAGACACAGGATGCTTTTGCTTTGTTTTGTTTTTTGGTGTATTCAGTGTCATTGATGAGGCATGCTGATGTTCTAGAAAGCAGCGAAGACATAAAAGCTAAAGTGTAAGACTGAATTATTTTCCCCCCTTGAAAGCCAAATCTGACACAAATTCCCATCACCACACAAAGCCCGTGTGGCGCCAGCATTTAGTCAGCAGTAAGGAATAGTTACTGGCAGTCCATACATGCCTCTCTTTGCTTGTTGGAGAAGGTTATTTTTATTTGTGTGATGGAAAGAAACGCAGAATGAGTTTCCTGAGAGACCATAACCCTGCAGGTCCATAATTCTTCTCTGCCAGTCCTGCATTAGTCATTTTAGTGACTTAATTTTTGAGCTTGTTTCGGTCTCCCTGAAGGAATGAAAGAAATCCTGTGTAAAATGTATCTAACCTGAAAAGAGGACTTCCAGCTCTTTATCTAAAGTAAGATAAATTAGATCTCTTTTAGGAAACTTGAGAGAGAAGCAAAGGAGACTCTTACATGGCTGGGTGGCCTGGAGAGTCACATCTGAAATATTTTCGAGGACATGATGAGCGTCTCTCTGTGATTATTTTAGAGCAAGGGTCTGCAAACCACAGCCTGCTTGTTTATCTTTGTACAACCTGCCACCTAAGAATGATTTTTTTACGTTTTCAAAGGGTTTTAATAAAAAGGAAAAAAAATATGTGCAACAGATCATATGTGACCTGCAAAGCCAAAAATATTTCCCATCTAGACCTTTACAGATGTGTGCTGACCCTTGTTTTGGAGCAACCTGATGAAAAAGCAGATGACTCAGCCTAAGAAACTGTGCATCTGAACTCACTGAGAGATGATTATCCATGTAGGGTAAGAATTGGCTTGATCCTCTATTAAGATAAACTTCAACCACCTCCTGTCCACCAAAGTCATTACTTTCTACAAGACAGCAAAGTGCCCATCTCTGACATGTTTTCACTGGTTCCAGGACCTCAGATGATAATGGAAAGGACTTTTGAATGGAACTTAATTCCCCTCTCTTTGAGTATATACTGAACTTAAGGACTTGGTTCCAATGAACAGAATGCAGCCAAAGTGATGGTATATCTACCTTAAGATTAGATTATAAAAGGATTGCCACTTCCGTCTGGGATGTGCTTTCACTCTCCTGGGTGTCTTGCTCTGGGGGAAGCCAGCTGCCATGTCAAGACACATCCTCTCTACGGAGAGGCCCACATGGCAAGGGAGTGCCGGCCTCTGGCCAACAGTCAGCTAGAAAGTGCCCAGAGCCAGCCTCTTCCAGAACAGGGTGTGTGTGGGAGGGTGGCAGTGTGTTTATGGGGACACTGAGCTGAGTAGACTTTACAAATATGCTACAGAGATTTATCTCACCTTCTAATCAGCTGTGAGTACGAAGAACCCAGCAGGAGTTGAGCTCAT
>CAUYSK010094952.1:0-66487 GCA_963575035.1 Avahi laniger
ACGGTTAAACCAGAGACTCTGGAGACAAACTGCTTGGGTTCAAAACCCTGGTCCTACCACTTACTGCGTGTCTTCAAAACCATTGCATAAGGACTCTGTGGCTCCATTTCCTCTTTCTGTTGGATGTCCATAAGAATTATACCTACCTTGTAGGAGTGTTGTGAGAATCAAAGTAGTTAATATCTACAAAGCACTTAGCATGGTGCCATAGTAGACACTCGAATTTTGGGTACTGTTATGGACTTAGGGTTTGTTACCCATAAGGTCACACGGTGAAATCGTAACTCCCAATGTGACGGTGTTAGGAGGTGAGGCCTTTGGGAGGCAGTTGGGTCATGAGGGTAGAGTCCTTATGAATGGGATTAGTGCCCTTATGAAAGGGAACCCAGAGAGCTCCCTCACTCTCTTTCCACATGTGAGGCTACAGTGAAGAGCTGGCAGTCTGCAACCCAGAAGAGGGACCCCACCAGAACCTGACCATGCATGTATCCTGATCTCAGACTTCCAGTAGCTAGAACTGTGAGAAATAAATTTCCCTTATTTATAAGCCATCTAGTCTTTAGCTTTTTCCTATAGCAGCCTGAATTGACTTAGCCACTATTTAGCTCTGATTTTTATAACTTAGAATACTAAATCTAAGTTTCCTTGCCTAAGGTGTAGCGAATCTTTATAATTTTATGTTGCTGTGGCATCTATTTTGAGTATAAGTTGGACTTCCTCATACTAGAGGCAGGGCTTAGTGACCCTTGGCACAGTTTCTAGTTTTCTGCCTCCTCCTAGTTCTTCAAGGTGGTCAGTCCAGATATCTACCTTACACCACCATCTCTCAGGGACCACCTCCCCATAGGACAGTTAGAGACAAGCTACTTGACTCACCCCACACACCCCTCCCCCACCCCCACATTGACCGCACAGATAGACCACAGTGACCACCTCTATATCATAGCGTGACTCCACAGGACAGGTGCCTGCTTGCTGTAAACCCACCAATTAGAACTCTCTGCAGGAAACCTGCACAGGTAATGCCCAGACCCCAATAAAGGCTGCGGCCCACAGATCCCTTGCTCTCTCATTTGCTGCCCACCTGCCAGTTCAGCATGTGTGTCCCAGACAACTCCCCCATTCCTGTGGGCCCCGCAAGGCATGCTGCCCTCCCCACTGGGATCCGTGAGGAATACACCACTTCTGTTATTTCACGTGTTCTCTTGTGCTGTCTCCTCTGTCTCTCACCTGACTGACATACCCAGACCTAACTCTCCTCCCAGTCAGGGATTGCCCAGCACGTGGCTATCTTGGTAAGAACAAAGTGGACACAGAGCAGACAAGAAACATGTCTCAGTCTGTCTGGCCTGCCATAACAAAATGCCTTAGACTGGGTAATTCATAAACAACAGAAATTCACTGCTCACAGTTCTGGAGGCTGGGAAGTCCAAGATCATGACCCCAGCAGATTTGATGTCTGCTGAGGGCTCACCCTCTGCTTCACAGATGGCACCTTATGGCTGTGTCTTCACATGGCAGAAGAAATGAACAAGCTCCCTTGGGCTTATCTTACAAGGGCACTAATCCCATTCATGATGCTCTGTCCTTCTGACCAATCATCTTTCAAAGGCCCCACTTCTTAATACCACCATGTTAGCAAGTGGTTTTCAATTTATGAATTTTGGAGGGGACACAAACATTCAGGCAATAGCAAGCCACAAGGGCAACTGCCAGTATAAATGGGTTTCCTGTGAGAAGGACACCTGGTGATGGGTCAGATACCTAGGCATCAGACAGTCTGCCAGGTTAAAGACGTATCCTGTCAACGGCACGCCATAAACACCTGTGACCAAATCTCATGGAGCCCCTTTAGGGCAGGGCCAGAATTCATAGCAACTCTCCAGAGAGAGATCTCAAGATCAAATTAGAAGAAAAAAATACAACCTCAGGTAACATAACCAGTAAGGTATTAGTTGGCCAAGTTAGATTTGAACTCAAATCCACTAAAGCCTGTGCTCTTCAGATTTTTACTGTGCAACCTCCAATGCTTTTAGTTTGTTTTATTTTTTACTACAAGTTTACCATGGGTCATTTTCATGTCTTTGTTGCAAGCTCACATGAAACATATCTTTAACCACATTGGACATGAAAAATACCTTATGAATTACAAAGCCAAACGTGCTACTGAACAGTCAAATGTACCTCTTTGTGCAACGAGTGGCAGATGCAGGACAATTGGGTACAGACGTAAAAAGGGGTCATGAAAATATTTAGAAAATCATCCTTGGGACTCCAAAATAAGTATTTGGCCTAGTCAAAAGTATACTGGTAAAGCAAGGTTACATAAGATATTTTAAGTAAGGAAAGTAATTGGCACAGTGGTCTCAAAGGCATGCAGCAATGAAAAGCAAAACAAAAATGCTAAAGACTTCCCCAAGCACATATTGGTGCAGGCCAGGTGCCTACTTATTTGCCTAACCAGCACATAAACAGGAAGAAAGGCAAAAACAGGGAGAGAAATAGAACCGTTCAGGTTAAAACCAGTCTTTTAACTGCAGAGCAGGAAAAAAAGATGATTCTTATCCTTTGTAAGATATCTGTTATTACTGTAGTTAAGGCAATGAGCAATGATTTTTCCATAACTCAGTGATCAAAGCTTTAACTTGACAGCTGAAAGCCCAGGCCACGCAAGGAGCAGCCATGAGCAAAGCGAAACACAAAGGAAAACGGAGAGCCCCTCCCCCTCCCGTGGGTTTCTTCTATCAGTTATATGCATTTGCTTCCTGGGGAGTCTTGTACAAATCGATGTCTTTGTTACATACGTTTATCACAGCACATGATTTTATAATGGTTAGTAATAAAGGAATCGGAGGTATGCTGATTATTTGCCTTCCTGGGGGTAATTGTCAAACAGCTTTCTTGTGCTTTGTGAGGGTTGTGAAGTAGTTGAGCAACATGTTTAATTCTGAGCTAGTGACGCTGTGACTAATAGGGAGGTGGCAGGGTATCAGGCTGATGGAATACGTATCATGTCAAAATGTCAGAGATGTAGCGTCAAACCATAAATGCTTCTGTAGGTAAAGTCTTACATTGAAGCTGATATTTAGAATTGTCTAGAGAGCATTTAAATGTGTACGTAATTCTCCATAATAGTCCGTAGAACATTTGTCTGCTGTATGAACAGCAGCGTGCTGGAGACCAAGACATCCTCACATATTGCATAGGGAACCACAACGTTTTTGAGATTATTCTTGGTTTAAATTCATTCATTGCTCCCTGTTTCCTGGAATGTATAGGTAGGGTTTTAAGCATTTTTCAAAACATAGTAACTATGGCTTTTAATTTGGGAAGAAAAGTGGGAATGTAGTTTGTGGTTGGCCGGACCAGGTGTGAGTACTGAGTACCCAGGAGGTGGTGTGGTCTGGGGCCCGCGAAAAGCAGAAAACGAGAACGTTTGGCAGAGAAGTTACAAGTGAGCATAAAACAGAGAGGAAAAAGCAGAACAAAAAGGAAGATCCAAGTTAGCAAAACCTGAGTGCAGGTAGGACCTGGCACGTTTAGAGTCAGGTAGGAGACAGCACTTGCAGAACTGGAGCTGGGTCTATCCTTCAGGGTGGTGAAAGGGGCCATGATGTCAACACGCTTGGAACCAGAAGCCAAGGGAGGACTCAGACTTAACAAGAGATCAGGCAACAACTCCGTGTTCCCCCTGCCCCAGCCCTGGCACCCGCTGCTTTCTGTTTCTATGCACACGACCACTTTGGATACTCACATACGGGCTGTTGTTTAATGGGTACAGAGTTTCAGTTTTGTAAGATGGAAAAGTTGTAGAGGTCGGTTGCACAACAATACGACTGTACTTAACACTCTGAACTGTGCACTTAAAAATGGTTAAGACGACAGTAAATTTTGTGTTGTGTTTTTTTTTAACCACAAGTGAAAAAAAAAATAGAAGAAATCAGACAAAATAATAGGCAGCAGCTATGCTGCATCGTGGCCTTTTGTAACTTGAGCTGACCTTTCAACATTTCCAGCCTACACACAGCTCCGGGCACTTGGCTTGACAAAGGTTTACTACATGAACACATTTCTGAATAATGACAGACCGTGGCTCACTCCAGAAGGTCTGCACAGAGGGCTTCTCGAGTTATGTCCAGATTTTCAAAAATAATTTGTAATTGTATGTATTTAATAGGGGTTTTATCTCATTCTCCTTTTTTAACTTTGGTGCCTATCATAATAATGGGTTTAAAGTGCTCAATAGATGCTTGCTAAGATGTGATTATTTTAAATTTGAGATAATGTAAAACGAATTATCTGACAGTATACTAATGGCAATTTCTCCTCTAAACACAGTTTGTATTCTGAGATTTCTCATAATCTAGATTGAGTTGCGCATTTGCATGGACTTTGTGGAATTACAATCTGATGCAAAGAGGAAAATAGGAACGATCAGAGAGAATATTACCTTTTAGGAAAAATGTTTTACCCTCTATGTTGTCCCTTGTTGGGTAGCATCAGCAAAGGGGAGTCCCAGATTAATCTAGGGTCGGTGTCCTGGTTCTCTGTTCCTCTTGCCTGCCTCCACTCCACATGGGCTCCATGTTTGGGCCCCCAGAGCTTTTCGTGTCTTCGATTTGGTGCCCTGTCAAAGCTCAGTCTCTCCTCTCTGGCCACATCTCTGTGCACATACTGCTAAGCTTTTCCATTAAGGGTTCGGGGGCTTGCTGTCACACCCTATCAGCTGTTTCTTGTTAATTGCAGTTGTGGGCTCACCTTCTCTGCAAGACATTATGCACAGTAGTTGGCTAAATAAGTACGAATGTCCCTTCCAACTTGAAGATAACCACAGTAGTGTCAATCCTGTTTGCGGGTAGGTAGTAAGACAGGCCTGCAGAGCTGCAGAGTCATACAATGCTTCATAGAAGCTTTGTTTATTTAGGAATCGTTTCTACTTATGTTATACTTCTATGAACTGCGAACAGAAGTCATGGTGGAAAGTAGAAGTATAGGATACACGACTGAAACTGCTAGCTATGCTTTCCTTTTTGATGTCCATCTTACACGCATTATATGAGCCAGTCCATTACCTGATAGCAGTGCAAAGAAAGAGAAGAACTGAGAGAAAACTGAAAGTTATCACTTTTTAAAAAAGAATTTGCTTGCTTTCCATTTTTCCCCAAAAGTTGCTCCCATTTCCATGCTTCATGTTGTCCACATCTAGACTGGGAGCTTCTTGGGGTTAGGAAGAATTTTCTTCTTTGGGTTGCAGTCATGGTTCCTTGCACAAAGTCAAAATTCAACTCTTTGAGTGAATGAAATATGGGGTGTGTGTGAGTGTGCACATGTGTGTCTACTGTAGGGAAAATGCAGGGCGTGGGGTGGACAAGCAGAATGCAGAGGCACATGGCCAACGCCTATCTGAACATCCTTCATGTGCTTCAAAGTCCCAGATGCACATTATAAGCACCCAGGAACTTGGGCCTCTTTTCCAGAGCAGTTAAGTCTAAATATCTGAGGGGGGATTCTGGGAATGAAAATGACAAATAATGAAGTTTTCGTCTGGGTTAATTTTCTGCTTTTTCTTTAAGGCTTTATAAAAGAGAGAATCTCTGCAGTTGTGAGCTTATCTTGAGCATAGATTATTTTCAGGTTAGTTCAGAAAGTTAAAGCATTATCATTTTAATGCTTTTGCTTAGTTTGGAGAATTTCCCATTTATTTGACTTATTTTTTTCCCTAAGCTTATTTTGGGCACATGGTTTCATTTTAGAAATTCAAACGTTTGCCTTAAGCTAGATGTGAATTTAAAGAGCAACAAGTGAATTTTAAGTAGGTGCAACCTCAAGAGGAAGAGCCCACATCCAAAGCCAAAGCTAAGAAGTCCTTATTTATACAAGGTTGGCTCTCCCGCCAATTCAGAGAGAGAAGGGAGAGTTTTGTTTACGCCCAAGGAACAAAGCTGCTTTAGTAGAAAGAACAGAGACTCCTTCCTAATAAAGCCTCTGTTTTGTCATTCAGGAAGCAGCCACTACAGTGAGATGTTTTGAATTGGTTTGTGCGGAAACATGTCAGAAATGAAAGTGATCTTTCGGCTTCTGTCTGGTGGCTTTGGCATCTCTCAAATTCTCCCAGGAGAGAGAGAGAAGGTAAGGGTCCTCGTATGTGACCACTGGAGGTGACGTGTGCACGAGAGCTGCTGAAGCTGCAGAGGGAGATACAAATGTTGGGTTCTAAGCACCCTTGGCTCTTCGCCCCGTCCCCACCTTTGGGTGGGGGACTCAGCTCTATGCTGTTATGTAGTGACAGCACAGACATGAGTCTGGAGCCCGGAACACCCACCCCCGTGGCTCCACCAGGCATGGCCCTAGCGAGAACTCTCTGTGGTGGCTTCTCCTCTATGGCAGTTTTCGGCCTGGGCCCTGAGGCTGTCCTAAACATCCTTTGAAGTCTAAGTGGAGGTCACCATGGCCACACAGCTAATGGATTCTGGGCACCTGCAGAATTAGCGCCACATGGATGCCACCAAGGCTTACCCCTGTACCCTCTGAAGCACCAGCATGAGCTGCACCTGGGCTCACTTAAGCCACACCTGGGGTGGCTGAGGAGCACTGTGCTGGGACGCAGGGAGCAGAGTCCCTAGCCGACCCTGGGCGTTTCAGTCGTGCATCCTGTACTTCTACTTTCCTCCATGACCTCTGTTCGTAGTTTACAGTAGTGTAACATAAATAGAAATGATTCCTAAACAGAGTCTCTAGCACCCATGGAGGGTGCCCTGGGACCCCGCCCCCCCGGAAAAAAGTCTGCCCTCCCAGAGCTCTGGGTCTGTGATAGGAGTGTAACCCTCAAATATCTCCAAAATTCCTTTAGGGTCATTCTCCTACTGCCTTGATAAACAGCACTTGGCTTCTTTGTAGCCATACTAATCCCTTTATCAATGGGCTGGGTCACTTGGCCTTACCCTTACATTTTTTACATGGCCAGGCCGTAAATTTTTCGAATCTTTCTGCTCTGCTTCCCTTTTAATTATAAATTCTATTTTTAAATCATTCATCTCCTCTTAAATCTTACTATGTGCAGTTAAAAGTAATCATGCGGCTCCTTCAATATGTTGCTTATAAACTTCTTCCACCATATACCCTGGTTCATCACTCTTAAATGCTGCTTTCCACAATGCCCCAGGGTGTGCACACAGTTCAGCCAAGTTCTTTGCCAATTTATAGCAGGAATGGCCTTTACTCCAGTTTCCAATAGGATAGTCTTCATTTCCATCCGAGACTGCATCAGAATGGACTCTATTGTCCATATTTCTACCAACATTCTGATCCTGGCCACTTCAGTAATGTCTAGGAAGTTCCCTACTTTCCCTACATTTCTTCTCTTTTGCTGACCAGAGTCCCCCTTGATGCTTGGTTCATGGTGATACAAGCTTTTGCAAGCCTATTCCTCCGAGTTCTCCCATCCTCTACCCACTATTCTGTTCCAAAGCCACTTCCCCATGTTCAGGTGTCTGTTACAGCAACATCACACTCTCCGGTACTAATTTTCCATCTTAGTATGTTTTGTGCTGCTGTAACAGAATACCACAGACTGGGTAATTTATAAAGAACAGAATTTATTTCCTCACAGCTCTGGAGGATGGGAAGTTCAGAATCAAGGCACCAGCATCTGGCCAAGAGCCTTCTTGCTGTGTCATAACATGCCAGAAGGGAGCACCGGGGTGAAGACAGAGGGCAAACTCTTCTGATCACGAACTCACTTCTCAGATAACAGCATTAATCCACATGTCAAGGCAGCGCCCCCATAACCCAAACACTTCCCAGTAGGCCCCCCCTCCCAACACTCCCACATTAGGGATCAAGTTTCCAACACATGAACTTTGGGGGATACATTCAAACTACAGCACTGCTAATGAGGACCTTAGACTGGATAAGTCCAAATTTACTTTAAATCTTAACCTTTTCTAACCTCTACTGTGAGTATTAAACATCAAAAATTCTACCACGTGAGATTCATTCATTCCCTTTATTTCTAGGTTAACCTGATATTCATAGATGTAGCTTTCTCATCTATACTAGAGCATCTTATATCTACTCCTCTGCTAATAATAATAAGGGCAGGCATGTTAGCACTTCTCACATAAGAGAATTTTTCTTCTGTTTCCTGCTTTATCTTTTTTTATTTCAGTGTTTCTTTTCTTTTCTTTTTTAAAAATTCTTCGTTTCTCTTGCCCTATCATGGTGACTACCTTTCTGTGATGTTTGATAACACTGGCTCTCTGTTTCTTCATGAAAGACTTCTCTAGTTTCCTGCTTGGCAGGAGTATAGGAAGAGGGATAAGGATAGATAATATGTTTGGCTGCTAGTTTTCTAAGAGGGAGAAGTTTTAAACAGATACGGGCAATCCACTCCCTTTAACTCAGTCTCTGTGCTAAAATGTGTATATCTTCACACACACAATCAAAAAATGCAATCTGACACAATCATGGGGAAATTCATAACTAAACAAATCAAACATATTAAGCTTTCATTTTAATTTTTAAAACCAACACATGTATTTAAAAATCTAACAGGTTAAAACAGTCTGAGAAATTGACATCTCTAAATGATTTCTTGCTCAGAATCTCAGTGGTAAAAATGTCTCTTTGGAGATTGAAGGTGAAGTAGGAAGAAAGTTTACAGGCAACAGATCTGCTTTCTAAACTATGAAGAATTTCCTATTTATTTTACCTGATTATAATGTATGCAGATTTAGATGTATGAAATATTTTAAAATTCTTTAAGCGATGAGAGGGAAGAGGAAGGCAGGTTGGCAGGCAGGCAGATAGAGACAGGAGGATCCCCTCACTTGTAGTTCTGTACTGTGTAATATTTTAGGTGTACGAGCCATTGCTAGGTCTGTGACTGGGTATTATCTGAGACCATGGGAGCTCGGTAAATGGGAGGGTCGCCAAGCACTGGGATTCAGTAGTCCCCCTCCACTCCTGCTGCATGGAACTTTGCTGGCATGCATCACTGGGCCACCCTGTGCCTGCCATGAAATGAATCAAGGGTCAAACTTTTGGACCAGAAATATGGGATCTTGTCATGAAAGAAGGGGTTTTGTGTTGAGGGGGCATTTCTCAATATAATCCCAAGTGATTATCAACATAGAAAACCCCTCACACTGACCAGCAGCCCCACATCAGTGGATGGCGAGAATGCTCCTTGGTGGTTCTCTCTTCTGCTGTGTCCGAGTGCTGCTACTTCTGTGGGTTGGCTGTTGTCAATCTCTCAGGCAAGAAGAAAGAGAGGGTGCAGAGCATGCCTTTGTTTTTGGAGATGTTCTGCAAGTGAGGTGTCATGTTGGAGCTTTGCATACTTCTCTTGGGTACATTCTCCCAAGAAGGGTATCTTCTCCTGTAATCTTTGTTCAGCTGGCTGTTCTTGACTTCCTTGGACCTTGAGAGATCTGAGCAAGAGGAGCCATGAATTCTCCTAGCACTTCTTACTGGGCTCCAGCCAAGGAGCTCCCTCTGGCTGGCTCCTGCCCTTGCACTCACCGACCACATACAGTGTTGCACATATACTGACGCTGTGATGTCAAGCTTCATGGAGGACCCAGAGCTTTGTCTGAGACACCACCTGTGCCTACTGGCTCCATTATTTTCTCTAAATGTTAGTTTCCCAGGGCCCCTGTGGATGTCACTAAGACATTTTAGTGAGACTTAAGTGGGCTGTCAATGTCTCTGCAGACAGAGCCATGACCACAGCCAGAGAAGCACAAGGTGTTATACAACCCAGACTTCTTTACTAGACAGATTTCCTGCATTGACTAAGCCCCTCTTTAGCATTAAGTTCCATGCTTAGGGAGGTACATTAATTCTTTTAGACTGCTAGGGAAACATCTAGGGCATTGCCACTGTAGTCACACAGTCAGAGTAGACAGATGGGAGGCGATTTGTCGGCTTGCAACAATAAAGCCGCAATATTACCCTGGAGACCTGAAAGTGTTGAATGATCTTCCCTAAGTAGCTAACTTAGTTCTAGGGAGCGGCACAGCCTTAGGGAATGAGAGTTTATTGTGATATTAGGAAGAAACAATTAATGTCCTCTCTAGTCAAATCTCATCAGTAAATCAAGGGTAAAAATATCGCCCTTTACTTTAGAGAGACTGAGTACATCGAGAAAAGTGATCTCAGCATGTGTCAGTACGGCTATCCCACGGCGCAACACCGCGGCCGCTGGGCAGAGTATGCCACGTTTCTGCTTCTACTGATATCAATACTTTCAGTAAGCACTGTTGCATACCATTGCTGTTTCTGTTGCATATTATTCATTTACTTTCTATTAAGTAATATTCAATACTATTTCTGCTTCTACTAAATACTAAAGATAATTTATAAAGTATATGTAAGGTATCATGATACGATGATACAATGACTGGCGACTTAGCCACCTAATTTCAGAAAATAGGACCTGAGCACCACCTCTGAAGCCTCCTGTTGACCAAAAGGGCCTTGTATTCTCCTCAGCTAGACTACATTTAGTGTCTTCCAGACTTCCCTTTTCTTAGCACATTTACATTAGAAAACTTGCAACTGCAAACTTTTACTTTGCTCTTTGAGATGTAAATCTTCTGCAGCCCAGGAATGACTTTCTCAAGGACCTGGGGCCCATCCCTTTGAGATGGAATCATTAGGAAGACAGGGCCCCTGCCTCCCACCTCTGTGCCTAAGAGCCTGATCACCTGCCCTGACATCCTCGGTGCTTACCCTCTGGCTCAACTCAGGGCTTAGAACTCTCCAACCTCTTGTGGCCAATGGAGTTCAGTCTCTCTCCCTGTTTCGTCATCTCAATCCACATTACAATAGTCTTGCACCAAGCCTTCCTGGCCATTTCTAACAAGTATCTGGTGAAATTTTTCTTTTTCTGCTGCGTGCACCCACCTGATCCCATCCGATTCCTCCTGACTCAGATGAAACTTCTCTTCCAGATGTGGGGTTTACGATGCCCTTGATTTTGTGTATAGCTGATTACATGTTATATCCCTAAGCCATTTAATTGTTTACTTTTTGTTTGCTTTTACTTTGTATAAGTGAAAATACAAACTAAAAACATTAAATTACAAAAATAAGCTTTACCACATGCTGGAAAAAAGAGTTGGATAAAGAAAATTATTACTAAAGTGATCATGTTTTTCATAACTTTACAAATAAAAGAATGGACCCAGAGCCAGAAAAACTAAAAATATCTTTTAAAAAAAACCTGAAGTCCTAATCCTCTAATTCTCATTAATGACATTTTCTTCATTATTTCTTGACATTGAATTTCCACATCATGTATATTGAGCAGTCCCCATTGGTAGATAACTGCAACTATTAAAGACAAGCATAACTTTTCTTGAACTCTATATTTTAAAAGAAAAAATAACGGCGTATTAAGCACAGTGGCAATTCCCCTTTCTTCTAATTAGATTCCAGTATTTTCCCCATGCAACAATGCGATATGCACCATGATTAAGAAACTCTAATTGCAATTCTAGTTTCTGATTTCACTGAGGCCCAACTGTCAAATCTTTGTTGATGACACAGAATAATTCAAATTAGAGAGGTCGAAAGAGGATAAACTCCAGAGGGACCAGCAGGACTTGCTAATTGGGCTGGGCTACAGCAGCTGGGAAGCAACACAGACAAACGCCAAGCCCTGGACTAGAACCTGGAAGGTGCTGGTTCCCCGGCACACGCAATCGAATCAGCAGTTAGTTACAGGCCGTTCACCAGCTGTCTGTCCTCCGAGGGTTAAGAAGGCCTTGATTCTAGGATGTAAAAGTAATTTCAAACACTTAGACTTTCTTCCTCTTCCTCTCTGCCACAATTCTGCCAAACATAAAGCAGTAGTACAAATACCCCTTGGGAATCAGTTGCAGATAATTGGTCTTATTTTCATATTTTGGTCACCAAAACAACTCCTCAACTTTTATCAGCAAACAGTTGCATAGTCTTCACATCACTAGATGCTCAAGAATTATTCTACAAATTCATACTTGATGAATAAAATATGATCATATGTTCCGTAAGACTACCGTAAAGGTCTTACAGGTATTGCAGGTTTAAAATTGTAATTAAAATATGGTATAGATGCTGTGCAGATATTTATGGAGACCATCAACTGTAGAGTGGGAACAGTATCTCCATTAACCCCAAAGTGTTTTCAGAGTGTGTATGTAGAGAGAATATTATTATGTATTTTCATTTCAGCAGCCACATAACTGTTCTCTCTAGCTGTACACAACATTAAAAATCTTATGCAACTTCCTTTATTTCTCTAGAGTGTCCCAGATGGAAGTCAAACCTATTTATTTTCTGCAAGTATAACAAGAGAGATTCATACCTATTGTTGGGGGCAATTAACAAACTCTGCAAGAGAAAAAAATGTCCATATTTTCTGCAGCTTAATGCCTCTAAGACTAATTAGAATATTCCTTATTATAACTGCTTTTCTAGCTCCTTGGTGAAATTTATAACTGACATTAAGCATAGAACTTTGGAGTTGTACACGTGTTTATTTTGCTGAGCTCACCATTACCTGACTAGAATAATCAAAAAGGAAAATTTACAAACATAATAGATGGAATGATGAAAACCCACTCAAATTAACATCTCCTAGAATAATTGAGTGTATTGCCCAAAAGGAGATCCAAATCTTTGCAGAGCACAGTCTTTCTCCAGGGCTGCCCGAAAATAATAACATTTTAATAATGAAAAATGGAAACTATGTACAAAATACGATTGAGATTTGGAGAAATATGAAAGCAAATACATACTTTTCTCCCAGTTGTCAAACTATTATGATTCCTCTTTCTCCAAATCTAAAACTGAAGGTGTGTTTTCCAAGAACAGAGAGACTTCAAGAGTTGTCATGGTTTCAGGGCTCCGGACTGTGGAATGATCTGTGCTATCCTTTCCAAAACGCTTTCTGTCTTGGTGCCTAGGAGGCTGACATAGTTACACCTGATTCTGGGCTGCACAAGATTGACCCACTTGATATTTGGGTATGAAGTGAAAGATGAGCCTGACCCTGCGTCACCCTTGCTCTGTCCTGGGGGGTCATAAGGTTGGTCTGAGGCATTGGTTCAGGCAGCCTAGATTAAACTGACTTCCACAGCCCTGAAATCCTTCAAACAAAGTGCATGAAACACTTGCTCCACCGGTGGCAACCTTGATTCTAAGCCCTCACCCTTCTAAACAGATTCTGACCTTCCTAGGGGAGCATGAATTGTTCCTGAGAAAATCAGTCCCATCGGTCCCCTTCCTGTGACTTTCCAATGATTGCAAGTGGGTGAAAGTTGTTTTTAGGGGATATACTATCTTAGTGAAAGTAACCTTATGACTCTGATCTTGTCTATGAAAAAAGAACAGAGTACAATCAAATTATATTTTTAAAAGTATAAAATATAATAGTACATGATATTTTTAAAGGTAGAAAAACAAGCTTTTGTTGAGGTGGTCACTCAGCTTTAGAAGTCATTTCATATTATAAGGTTAAGAGAATGATGAGAGTGAGTGTGGAGGAATTCTGCGTTCTTAAAGTGGTTTGTGGCCCTAGATCTCTTGATTTGACATGGACCTGCAGAATGTTAGGAGAATATGGAAGGTGACTCCAGTGATTAACATAAAATAATTACTGCCATTTTAGGTTCAGCAAAGTCAAGAGTTTTGGGAGCTCAGAGCTCAAGTTGAGTGTTTCAGCCTCAGGAATAATTTTCAATTTCTGCTGATACGTATCAGTCAATTCTTTTAGGCCGTTATCCTGACAAGACTGTGAAATATTTTCTTCTTCTTTTTCTCCCCTGTGTGGCATACATAACCAAAATGAACATCCTGGTCTACAAAAGAATCATGGGATTAGATCAGTGTTTCTCAAACTTGAATGGTGATATGACCTATTGGGATGTTTGTTAAAAATACAGATTCTTCTGTCTCTGGTGAGATTCCGATTCAATGGTTCGGAGTAGAGACTAAGGTCTATGTTTTCAGCAAGTTCCCTGGCAATTGTTTTCATTTGACAAGTAGGAAAATAAGGGACTGAATGACTTCTATAAACTCTTCCCGTTGTAACAGTCCATGAATCCACAATCTTCTATACTGAATGGCCGCCTTAAAACAGATAAGAACAAAACCTTTTCTTCGTTTGGTAAACAGACTGCCAAAAATTTTTGGTAAACTAGATTTGAGGGGAAGAAGATAAAGAAAAATATCCAGATAGCAGGGGAAGCCTGACAGTGCCACATAGATTCTATTGGCTAAACTTGTCACCAAGTTACCATGACAACCTTCGTAGATGCTGTGATGTGGAGAAAAGTAGATATTCACCTGGAGAGGCCTTTGGAGAAAGAGAATCTTTCAGACGAAAGTGCTGATTTAAGCTGTTTTGTGGACCATGCACCTAATGTTTTACTTACTTCTTACGGTGGGTCTTGCTAAGATCCGAATCTCTTGCTTTTCTCACAGAGTCAGATGAAAACCCGGAGAGAAACTCAGGGCTAGAGTGAGATCTGTTCGTCCAAACCCCCTTGGGTTAGGAACTGCTCTATGTTTTATGTCAAAGTATGTGAAAAAGCCCAGCAAGCAGTGGATGCTGCCTCTGCTCAGGGGACCTGCTTTGACACTGGCGGTGTGGGAAAGGGTTGTGGTGGGTTTCAGACAGTGAGACAATTTGGTTTGACTACACAAGGTTTACCAAAACCTCGTGTACTGATTTGTACAGTCGTTATTTTCAAATGTAAAATCTTGCTGGCCTGTAGCCAGATGATTAGGGTTCTAAATCTGATCGGAATATTGCAGCTTTAACATTATCAGTCTTACATAGTTTTTGAGCTGTGGCAGAGGTGGGAGGTTATCTAGTCCAGACTCTGAATTTTAAAAATGAGGAATCTGAAGCCCAGAGAAGGTAAATAACTTTCCCAAAGTGCAAAGGCATCCGAAGTAGGATGAGAAACCTACTTACTCTCTGGACTCCAAATTTAGTGCTCATTATGCTGCACAAGCTGCTTCCCACTCGATTCTCCCTATACAGAATGCTACCAATGGTTTTTCTATGCTGGCAAATATACAGTCTGAAAAAAATGTGTATGTTTTCTTTATTTTTTAAGGTGAGCCACCATTTCCTGGAAGGCGGAGTTAGAAGTCACCGGCTTTGTCCTGAGGGATGTGGCCAGGCTCTGCCCCTGCCTTGCCTCTTCCTCCCAGGTCAGAAATCCCTACACGTTCTGGGCTAAGGCAAACGGTACAGTGTGACAACACCAAGAGGGAGATTACCACATAATAATATATTAGCAAGGCTCTAAGCACATTATAACCCATCATCTAGCCACACAGGCCTTTGAATATAATTTCCAAAAATATTTGCTTTCAAACATCTCTTTATGAAAAGGATGCTGTTGTTTTCTCTCCTTATGGATAATTACAAACCTTTATTCATTAGCATTCAAATGAGATAGAATGGACTTTGGGGGAGGGCCACTCACAATTCAATTATAACCTGCAGGTTATGGCAGAGAATGGCAAGTGTAGAAGTGTAGAAAATGTAAGAGAGATTAACTAGTCCCGGGAAAAAGAGAGGCTGCGAAGTGGGACTCCAAATTGCTTTGAGCACTAAGGTAACAGTATTTGATTTCCCCTCTGACTGCTTCCAAGACACAAAGTTGAGCCCTACGGAACTCAGGGAAGGGAGGAGGCAGGAGCATGGGGTCCTTAGAGCATGGCTGATGGAGGGGCCCAAGGAAAAAGATGCCTGCCTGTGAAGGATTCCCTGTACCTTAATGGATGACAAACTTTAGTAATAATATCCCATATACAATTTAATGATTCTCACCTTCAGTAAAAACTTATACCATGTTATAACAGAATCACATTAGTTGGGTTATAGTGTCTATATGTTTGGGGCCAAATAAAGTAGAAAAAAGCCAATCATTAGATGCATAGTAATAACGTGTTCAATGGTGAGTGTTAGACAGTTTGGGAATAGAAGGGAGAGTTGACCTCCTGGAGAATGCATACTCTCCCTGAGCATGCCCAGGAATCATTGATAATGTGGGAAACAAAGTTCGATTTCCTACAGTAAAGTGTCGTGGAGGACTGTAGTACTTGATTTAGATATTAGTAGAGAGGGCAGCCCCCAAGGCTAGAGAATTTGGAGACCCTATGTTTCCAGCATCAAGCACAGCCAGACGTGTGTATACATCACACCTTGTTTCCTTTCACTGGGGCTGGGAGATAAGGAAGAGAACAACAGGTGAAGGAACATGCCCAGCTGGTACGGAGGCCACGACTATCAAACTAATGGACTTGTCTGTGAAGCTGACCTCTAACTCTCCTTGGTGTCTGGAATTTTCCATTCTATTTCTAACCAGCTCTATATCGATTAATTCTCAGGCTGTTATAAAGACCTTTCTTACATTTTAAAGGTTGATCTATATGGGTGATTTACAAGTAGGAGAAGTATGGGGTCGACTATTTGTAAATTGTACGCTCAAGGCTACAGCATGAAAAGGCAATGTTTTCTACCTCTGGGTGTTGTGACAGTCAGGACAGTGTCTAGTGCAGGCCTCCCGTTAGGTGTTTGTGAAAAATCTTCAAGTTCTGTTATAAAAGGTCTCATTAAGTTACTCTTATGGCCTCTCCTTTCTTCACCACAAATGCAATTTCAATGTCTGGCAAGTTTCCTGTTTGGGAAGGAAATTCATAAAATTCCAGGAAGCTGAGTTCTTGGAATTTCCAACTCAAAATTTAAATTATGAATGTGCATGAAAGAAAGAAAACCGTCAGGAGGTTGGATTTTAAAGGAAGTCCTCAGGGCATCGAACAGTATCTGACTTCATTCATTGGCTTCATTTGTCACAAATCAGAAAACTGATCTGGCATCTACTGAGTCCACCAAGACATCTCCCCAAGAAGACAGTGCAGCTCTGTGTGCATTTCACAGCGTGAAGTGAAATGTTTACTGCCTCATCTCCTCTAATCTTTGGCAGCCTGGGTGCATCGTCACCTAGAGGGTCATTGACATTTCTTTCCCAATTCAGGAAAACATCTTCCACCAGACAAGAGGAAGCACTCAAGGGGAAACAGAAATAAAAAGAAACACAGAGATTCATCATAACAAAACAACAGATGAATATTTAAACTAATTTAAGTATGACCAATGAGCTGCATAAACTGTATCATTAATCACTCCAGCACACATGAGCACGCCTTCTGGGCTAAAAATTATGCCATTAAAATTCGGTAAAACTTAGTCACAGTGCATCTCTCTCTGCTGAATACTGTTAATGTTGATTATTCCCAAGTTTATGATGTATTTTGTGCAGTACTCAAGAGGCTTTCATCTCCTCTCTTCACTTTGGGGCGGGGAAACGAGGACACAGGGAATGGGCAATTTCGGAGGAGCTATGGAGCTGAGATTTAATTCAGAACGACTTGTCTCAGCTCCCTAACATCTTTATAATTGTCATTATGGCAGTGCTCTGTGATAATGACGATGGCAGGGATGGGGACTGCTACTAGTGGAACCCAAAGAAGTGACTGAACGCTATAGTCTTAAGCTATTACTGCCTGTGGGATATTTAACGGCGCTGCGTAGGCAGTGTCACGGGGCCACACTTCAGGGAAGTGTGTTTAATGTTCAGATTTCAAGCCTGAAGAAGCGCTTTCTGACAATTGGGCTTCAAAAGGTCTGTTCTTGTCATTTTCTCACACTACTGATCCAGCAGACAGCATGGCTGGGAGAGAGACTGCAGACACAGGCTCATGTCAGGGTGCTGAGAGCATCAGGCAGCCATTCAGAGTTCATGAAAAAACAAAACAAAACTAAAACACTCTATGAAAAGTTAAAAAAAAAAAAAAAAGAAGAACGTGTCAATACAGACCAGTCCAAAATCACATGGGGCACCCTGACAGAAGCAAGTATTCCCACAGCACAGTCATTAGGGTTATCACCCATCTGTAGGGAAAAGTCACACGAGATATCCTTTATACCGTCTTGTATGCTACTGTATACAGCTAGTGACGTGGAGTTCTTATTTCAGAGTATATGATCTATCATTAATTAAAAAATCCCTCTTTTTGTTGTCATCAAAAAGTCTTGATTTAAAGAACCATAATGACAACTTTAAATCTTGGATCGGGTCAGGGCAAAGGGACTCTAAGTGGGAAGGGAAAAGAGGCTGCAGGCATGGAGAGAGGGTGTGGGGGAGGACAGAGCAGGGGACATCACCGTCAACCCCCCCGGGATGGCCACAATGCTCTGTTCTGCAGGCCCATCCTTTGCGTTCCCTGGAGGCAGTGACACAGTGTCTCCCGTGACAACTAAACAAGGGCAAAGCCAGAGCAGGCTTACAGTGTGCGATCCCTTCCTCCACCCTGCCCCGTGCTCCACGCCTGACTCCACAGCTTTGGAGCAAACAGCTGGGTCTTTGGGGAAGTCCGTCCTGATTTCCCAAGTCTGCGTGCGTTTGGTGCCGTTCTCTGCGAGCCTCCAGTTTCTTGCACTGCGAGCACCTGCCTGTTCCCGTCTGTGTTCTCCACCCTAAGCCCTGCGACAGTGCACTTCGACTTCCGACCCACCACTGTGTCCCCGGGGCCAGCCCCTCCCTCGCATGGTGAGATGCTCAGTGATACTGGATGAGGCCCTCGGTTCTTCAGGAGGGAGGTGTTTCCTCCACCACTGGCACCCTGGAAACCCTTCTCATGTTTCAGAACTCAGCATCGGGGGTCTAGAGCGTGTCCGTCCCCTTTTCCACACGCACGGACTGGCCATGGTCTACTCAGGCCACCCTGGACTGACTGCCAGCATACTGCAGCTCACGTGGGATTTTACCCACCTGTTTATAAGACTGTGTCTTCCTTCTAAACAATAAGCCCTTTTAGGGCAGAGAGCATGTCTTATTGTTCCTTTCTGTCCCTAATACCTGGCCAACACAGGTGGATAAAGTAACAGGTGATTCATGTGTGTTTAATAAATTTCATTGAGCTAACATGAGGGAGATTAAGTCCAAAAAACAAAACAAAAAACCCCCAAAACCATCCTACCTTGATTCTGAAACTGCTTGTCCAACCATATTGGCATTATTTTTCCTTCTGGCTTTATTGTTAGAAATTCACTCAACAGTCTACAGAAGGTGGAGAAATAAAACAGGTGCTAATTAAAACGTGATAGATTCCTGCTTAATGTGGGCACTAGATTGAGAAGAAGAGATACAGAAATTATTCAATAACCAATGCAATGATTGACGGTCTCAGCACACAGTGACATGTGGCGCCTGTTCTCAGGCGTTGCCTGAAATTTACCACATCCTCGCTTTTGACCTTTTTAGTTTGTCTTTAATTATAGCAGCATTCAGTCATGCTGGGCTTCTTTTTCACACTCACCTCGGGAGACAAACACATTGTATGTTGCAACAAAATAGTTTCAAGGAAAGTAATTAAAGGCGTTTATTGTAAAAAAGAAAAATATAGTTGCTTTAGCTTAAGCCAGATTCTATGGTTTTAAGGCAGATAATAAATATATTGAAGGAAACAATATTGTTTTACTGAAACTGTGGGGTATGCAATCATAAAACTCACTCCTTCTTTATTCACTTAGTCCTTCCAGTGTGAAAAAAAGGAATAAAATTAACTAAATGGCTTTAACGTGCATATTTCTTGACCAAAATTAATATGAATTCTCAAAGATGATTTATTACTGGAGTGAGAATATTATAGTAAAAATTCAAAAGTTCAGTCATTTATCTTCGCAAATCACAACTTGTACTTATATTTTGTTCTTTTATATATTTTGGAAAAAATATGCCTGCCTAGATCACACAGATATGTAGTCTAGTAAATCCGAAAATGTAGTTAATCTGAGACTAGTGATAAAAACAAGATGAATTGCTCTTGCTTTTCGTTGTTTTCAGTACAGAGTACAGAACTTTCTTTTCATTTTTCTGTATGCCAGGTAGTGGTGGTGATTAAAAGAAGAATAAAAAGTAGCCCTTTCCTTAGAAAGGTACGTAATCCAGTGTGGAAGAACAACAGTTACACTGCTCGTTATGACATATACCCAATTACGTGACAAGTAAAGGTCAAGCAACGTCCTTTGGTTTCTGGTTGCTCAGAGGAGTAAGTAAAGAATGTCTCTGAATGAAACAGATCAAAACGAGGCATCGAAGAGTAAGATTTCAGCAGGCAGGAGGAGGAGGCAGCATTCTGTACCTGCAAGTGGGAAGTTTCGGGCCTGTGGGAGGTCTTTTCCCGTGTCTTTGAAAAGAGCGAGCATTGCCAGAGTGACGCTGGAAGGGGCACTCTCACCAACCCAGAAGACCAGGGGAGATCTGGGACTACATCAAGGAGGAATGTGAATGCCACGCTGAAGAAAATTTAGTGGGATTCTTTGTAAAATTATTTTCACACCATTAAGAGATCAACGCATGCATCACTATACGTAAATCCGGTAGGTATATTCAGAGCCCGACCCTAACGCAGACTGCACTGGGTGTGGGGAAGGCAAGGGGAAAAGCCAAGGCAGGAACGAGACACTTGCCACCAATAACATGCTCAAAATTCCCAATCATGATTTCACAAAATTATAAGGTTGGAGGAGACCTTGAGTTCGCTGATCTTCAGACTTCTGGAAGCTCTGGATCAACTGAGAAGGAAAAGGATACTATGGCCTGTGTCTCCCCGCAACTTGTCAGTCCAGGAAAATGAACTAAACACACAAAAAGCTTGGTTGGGGAAGCCCAGCCTGTGACGCTGTCTGGTATGTTGTCGTGTAAGTCAAGCTCTCTTTGTGTCAGCACTGAAAGTATGTGAAATGTACTCATAAGACAGAGGCTGGGGTTGGGAACCACTCTGGGGGACGCTTCTGAACATCCTGCATCGTGGTCATTTTCTCCACTGGGTCAAAAGATGCCTCAGTTTCCCTCTCTCAACATACCCTGAATGTTCAATGTCATTTCAAATATAACTTAAATTCCTCAAACTCTCGTATCTTTTCCTTTTCCATTCTGTGGCTGTTTCGTATGATTCTGGTTCATGGTGTGGTTTTTTTCCTCAGCTGTTCGTAGTTGGTTCTTGAAATATGTTTCTGAAAATTCAGCCAACAATGTGATTATATTTACTGTCATACTTTAGAAATGAATTTTCTGCCCCCAGCACAGATAATCACTGGATTCTATCTTATAACCATAAATATTATGAATAAATAAACGGACATTAAGAAATTATGGGAACTTGACCATTACTATTATCAGCCCATATTTACAGAGTCCCCATAAACTACCTGGTACTAACAGCTCAATAAATCAATGGTTAACAGCGGTTTCGATTAGGCCTTGGGTCCCTTGTAGATATTCATAAAGCCACAGAGATTAGATGTGAGATTGGTGTCAGAAAGTGCAGGTACCAATCACGTTATTTTCCCCAATGTGATGAAAAACATAGTTTGTAGGGAGCAGCAAGAGCTCCTGAGATGCTCTGAGAGAGTTCTTGGCATCTGCATGCATCTGTGGGTGCTTTTTTCTTTCTGTCTTTGCAGTGAGTTTTAATAGGAAGCATTTGTGTCTTATAAAATTTTGTACAAGAAGATTAAAAATGTTCTATCACTGCCTTTAACGAAAACAAAAACAAAAAAGCTTGGGCCATTAGAATTTTGGGTAGCCGATCTTATTTTGACCAGGTATTCTTTTACCAGTTCTGAAGCAATATTTTTCACAAATATAATGTATATTTGGGAAAAGGTTAAAAGGATTATAGTTTGTATCATTCACTGGAATATACTCCACTGCTATCAGTTTCTACATCACTCTTAAGATAGATGGACGTTTCTTATTAACCTCTATGGTAGACGATCTTAACAACATGTACTTCTGAGTAGTGTTGCTATGGTTTTAGAATCCATGTTAGTTTGGATTCAGTCAGATACTAGTTACTAGTTAGATGGTAGATTCTAGTTCGAGTTTAAATTCTAAAACTAGAATATGTGCACAGAACAGATTTTAGCCAGATTTTATAGTTTGTGGAAACAACCTCAGAGTTCATTTTAATTCATATTATTAATAATCTTTTGGTCCTATCTATTTAGTTGCTATCAATTTGTAACATAAACAACCTTTTTATATGCTAGATATGAAAACATTTTCACAATTCTAAGTCTCACGCAAACACAAATAATTTGATTATCTCTTATATCCGCTTCACTTTGAAACATTTATTAAAATGAAGTTTCTTTGTTTGCCAGATGAACTGGGATAGCAGCAGTTAGTTTTATATTGACAGATTTTAGAAAATATTTAATTGTTTAGGAAAACACTTTCATTTTCCTTTCATACGTTTCAGTGACTGAGTTGGGCAACCTCATGCAGACGAGAAGCGTAGAGCTCAGGACAGAACTGCTGCTGAACCAACGTTGGTATAACTTGTGGTCATCCATCGAGAGATCCTGTGTGCTGTGTCCTGCATCATTACAATGCATGATATATGAATTGGGTTTGATGAAATATCCTTCCTGAATATTTCTCCTTAAATCTGAAATGAATAAGACTTGCCTTTTTAAGAATTTTGGAAAGGAAGATGCTCTGTCCTTAGTATCTACTAGTCAAGAAAGCTAAATAAAAAGAAAAAAAAAAGAAAGCTAAATAGTTTGACAAATCTGCTGAAGAAAGCGAAGAAACGATATTCCCGAAACACACTTCTTAGAAATCTCCCATTTATAACTTAAGAGCTAACAGTATTAAAAACCTATATGATTAGGGAAAGACACCTTCTAAATTGACAACCAGAAATTTACCTGTTATAAATATAGCAATATGTTAGCTGGGTAGTATGATCACGGTAACTTTTTCCTTCTTTAAGCTTCTCTGTATTTTCCAGAATTTTGACGAGCATATATGGCTTTTGTCGTCAGAAAAATAAATTCTTTATAAGCAAGCAGTTTCTCTTGTGAAGCCTTGTGATTTTGCTGTCCTCTTTTATCTCCCCACCTCTGCCTCTCTTCAACCGCTTTCCCCAGATAAGCTAGACACGCACAGTTTGATATGAACACTGCTAGCGAGTGATAATGTGTAGAGCCGGTTTCACCAGAGCACCCGGGTGACATCGGCTTGGAGAGAACGCAACAGGCGGTCACAGTGGGAAGCAGCACATTTGGGAAGGTCATATCAAAGCCATCGGAATAGTTCAACCAACAGAAATCAGGCACCAGGGCAGGCACAGGCAGATAGAGGTGTTACCGTTGGCTTCATCTCCACGAAGAGGTGGGGCACTCCAGCATAGACAGACCTCCTTAGGAGGGGACAAGCTCACCCACGCAGTCCTCTGCAGAGGACGTGGAATGCATACACAGGCAGATGAAAGAGACTGGGCATCTTAATTCAAAACTGATGTCCAAATCACAGGGGCATGGGCTTTCTTGTATAACATTTGGAGTCCCAAATAAGAGCTGTGCAGATCAATTTCAGGACTTGTCAATTTTCTTGGCTTCAAAATACTTCCTTGTAAACGTAGTTGTAAGGGCAGCTTGGAATCGGAAGCAAACAGCCCCTTTCATTAGACTTTGATACCATGTGTTTGGATAAAGGGAGTTGGTGAATTGGAAAGGATTAGAGTTTGAGTTCCTAAAATACAGAAAATATGTGTCCTAATCCACCAGATCTACAAAACAGTGGTGAAATCTCTCACCTGGAAACTTCCATTTTGAAAGCTGCTTATTAATCTCTTTGTATTCTGGGACTGAAATCTGGGGGGAAAAAGAAACCAATTTTCTTACTGGCATTAAAGAAAAAAATGCAGGCAGAAGGATCTGCCTCTGAAGTAAAATGCCCTTTGAGGATGAAAGTGGTGTGTGTTTGGATCTGGGGATATTTAAGGGAAACTTGAAAATGAGATTCTAATCTTTCCAGGTCAGTTAACATGTTGGCTACAAATTAAGTGATGCTAAATAGTGCGGCGGTTTGGAATCACGTTTCACGTCTGGTCTGTGATCATTTGCACAGAACAGCAGCAGCAAGGCCCATTCTCCGTGATGCTGGGTCTGGTGAGTGCCTGCCTTCCCGGTGTGGGTGCTGCTTACCCAGGAGTGCCTCTGTGTCCTTGGAATAACGAGCAGAGCGCCCTGTGCCACCTTAGCTGCAGGAGAGCCATTTCCTGTTTGCTGAGTTGGATGTGACACACAAGGAGCGTCAGGGAACCGGGCAGAGCCAGCTCGGCACGGGAGACATCAGCCCTTCTCCATCTGATGCGCTAAAAAATCCATTAAAGCCCTTTCAAAGCAAAGAATAGGGCTGCTATTTGCATCTTTAAAAAAAATACTATCTACAAATTTAAGTGGTAAGACAGTGGATTTCCTTTATGCAAATGGACAGGTATTTTCCATCAAACACCTGGCACCCTGGATAATGCTGTTACAAATATAAAAGTGTTTACTCTCAGAAAAAAAAAAAAAAGGTACCTGGGTTTATAAAAACTCAAGGGCATGCTCCTGGGGTTCAACAATAAGAAAACAGTAACAGAAAATGTTTTGTCTGGACATCCTTCTCACAAGAACTTCACATAAAAATAAAATCTCGTCTAATTTTTTTACTGAAACTTCCTCTCTCAGTTGGGCTTCCTTCAATTAGACGAGCAGGCATTAGGCGGGCCTGCCCCAATTCCAGCACAGCACGGTCTGCAGTTGGTGGATATTTTCTAGTTGGTTCCACCGGAGTGCTTGCTTCCCTTTAACCAGGAGCGTTACTCTCTTTAATTATAGTTGGCCTCCAAGCCTGTTGAGGTCTCCGAGCTGTGTGGATGGGTTCTCAGTGTTTGGCTAATGGATTTGAAAACCATCTGCGCCTCCATCTCTTTACGGCCACAAGGGGCAGCGGGGTCCTCATATTCCAAGAGGATTTGCGGAGGTGGCCGCGTCTACTTTTTGGTAACATCCATGGAGCAACAGAGCTACTATTTGTGGCTAAGGTAGTTCATTTCATCAGTAGAGTTTGATGTGTGGATTTAGGAAAATTGACCAAAGTTATGGTAAATGGTGATTAGGGTCTCTGCGGGATGTCTAGTAAATAACTCTACAATAAAGAATGATAGTATTGCATTCATCAAACGGCCTTTCTCAGTGTTTCTGTGTGAGGTTTTGTTATTATTATTTGTGGCTGTTTAGGTGAAATAAAACTACATTCCATTCCTAAGTAGTACAAAGCTCATTGCCAGACTGTGTCAAAGAGAGGTGGGATTTTTTTTCATATTTGCTTCCATTTCTTTTTAAAATTCATGCTCAAGTATCAGGTTTAAAGTGAAGTCATGCAGTTGGGTAGGTAGCAAGGGATTCCAGGTCTCCTATGGACGAAAGTGGGTGCTGTTGCCTTGGGGCAATTGCCCCACCTGGGAAGGAGGAGGAGGGGGGGCCCCAGGCCTCCATCTTGGTTTGCCCCACTCTAATACTGTCTTGAGCAACTGCCATACCTGGGGAGGAGGGAACACCTTACCAATCTGCCAGTCATAACTTAGTGGACAGCTACAAAAGAATGCAGAGGACTCTCTAGCCCACGGGCCAAGCCGCATAGGTACCATAGCGTCCAGAAATTGACCTAGAACAACCTGCATGTGCAGCAATGCAACTCCCAACTGTCCAATAGAAGTGGTTCCATGGTGACATCTGAGCCACTAGGGAGGTCTCAAACTGGGCACTATAAAACATGACACAGACCATAACCAGTCCCTTTTTTGTGCCTTTCCTTTTGCTCTCTCTTTGCTGCTACAGTGGGTCTGGTCATCATCCATGCCATCTTTATCATGTTCTATAAACCTATATCTTGCTCTTGCTCTATAATCCTACCTTTCTCTCCTCAATAAACCTCATTTTTGTGCTTCCCTTACTTTGGTGTGTCTGGTCATTCTTCGGCCATGAGCCAACTAAGAACCGACATTTCAGACTGAAACCTGACAGTACTGGCCATCTCCCAGCTGGTGAGTGGGCTCTATTCCAATTCATTCATGAACCTGTTGTTTGGAATTCAGAACCCATTTTCCTATAAATGCTGTCATGAGTGAGCTCCAAATTAGGACTTTAACACCTTGAATACTATCTTAGAGAATATGAAATAATTTGTGTGGAGAATTAAGTGTTGTAATCATTTGGAAGCACTGCATTATTATACATCTTTCTGAGTATTATCATATATATGGCTCAAAAAACAAACCATGATTAATTTCCATGTACCAAACTGCATCAACTAACACTATTTTGTTTCCATGTACATAGTCCTTCATTTTGCAAGAATTTATTAATAAATTTTGCCCAACAAGTGCCACCAAGAAATTCTACATAGGCCCATTTTACTCATGAAGTTACTTAACTTTATTACAAACAATACCATCAAACATATATTGCTGTCTACATCAGACAGTATTATGTACTTAACCAATAGTCATACCCATGTTTTCCTTTGCTGTAGAGCATGTAAATCTTGCATACCAATCAATTAAGCTAAGGCAATCAGGGAAATTCTATTCCTCACACCAATAATTGATTGACTTAGGGGTTGACATATGATTCAATGATTCAGTTTTGGTCAATGATACACAAGAGGAGGTCTGCTTAGAAATTTTTGAGAAAATGTTTTTTTCCCTTCAAACATGGAGATACAATAAAGTAACAGTCTCTTTTCTTCTGATAGACATTGTGTCTCTGTCTCCCTGTGATGCCTGGGACTGTGGCAGCCATGTTCAAAGAATAGGTTTTACAGAATATGATGTGAGCACAAGATTTTTGGCTTCTTTCAAATAAAATGACAGTTAATACCTCTATCTACTTAAGTTCTTGCATTGTGGACACATTGGGCATTCACTGTTGACAGCACATAATCTGCTTACTTAGAGCTTTAGTGATATTTTAGTTCTATTTATTCTGCATGGAGGAAAGTCCTTGAAACCAACACACTGGAACAATAGCTCTCTTACCTTGAACAAGGTCAGTGTGAGAATGAGTTTCTACTGCCAGCGTGTTGTGGCGGGAGTGGAAATGCACTCTCACAAGCTTCTCCTGCACCGCATCTATACCTCATATTTTCATTGTTGTGAATGCTCCCAGATGATCAGCTACTTGTTCATTTGACTGAGGTTAATACATGTCATTCATGAACAATAAGAGAAAAGCAAATTTAAACTATAATGAGATGCTATTTTCCCCTTATCAAGTTATCAAAGACAAGAAGCACGACGGGTCACTCTGTTGGTGAGGGTGTGGAGAAAGAGGCATCATTACAGTTTGCGGAAGAGATGCTGAATGGTGTGACTTGAAAGTTAGAAAATTTAAATTTTTCCTACCTTTAACCAGCAATTCCACTTCCAGCAATGTTTCCTACAGCTGTCCTGTGCATAGCCACAGACTAGATTCCAGGGTATGATTGTAGTGTTACGTACAGTGGCAAAAGAATCATTTCTGATGGTCTAATTTTTAAGGATACCGTTACTTGTACCTTTGGAAGTCAGATTATCAGGAACTTGGAATTTATGAAAGAAAGTAAAATGTTAATTAATTCCTGATAACTAAAAGAGAGTGAGGAGTATGAATGTTTTACACTTTTATTTATTATCAGTGTGACACACTTCACTAAGCAATTGTAAATTCATTTGAGGTTTTATTTTGTTTTTATTCCGAAAATAGTCTTTAATTCTTACATTTTTTTTTAATTGTGGCAAGAATACCTAACATGAGATATATTCTCTTAACAAATTTTTAAGAGCACAATGCAGTATTGTTACCTGTAGGCACAGTGCTTCCCAGCAGATCTCTTGAATGTTTTTATCTCGCGCAACTAAAATTTCATACTGGTTGAATAGCAGCACCCTATTTCCCCCTCACCCCAGGCCCTAGAAACTACTGTTCTACTTTCTATTCCTGGTATTAGGACAGACTGGGGGTTCTGCGAATCTCTGAAATAATTCCTACAAATGCTGCATAAAAGATAACAAGTGTCCTTTTAACGCATGGCGGAGGACTTGAGAAAGTCCCAATGGCATAGAAAGAAGGGGAAGACATCAGAGTGGTGAGCAAGCATTTATCTGGGGACATTTCCTTATTTTGAAAAGCAAGAACATTGAGTTACACGGCCTGCCAGGGACAGGAAAATGTCTTGGGCTCCGACAGGGCGGGGTGCTGGGACCCAGAGGCTGCACAGAGCTGAGATGCCTGACGGCTATGCCTTCAAGGACACATAGCGGCCTACAAGCCACAGGAAATGGCTATGGCGTCATCTGTCTTGGCCTGGATACCGGATAACAAAAAATACCCCTCGAGAATTCGTAGCCATAGGCCTGCCCTCACATAGGTTTATAGTTTGAATTTACATTATTTGAGTGTCCAAGAAAGCCCAAGCCAAGAAATTAACATAAGCCCAACCGAGATTATGTACCAAAATACCTGTGGAAGCAAACTCAAATCCTTGCAGGACAGATCAACATCAAACCAAGACTACATTAGTCCCATAAATTATGCAGAAGATAAAAAAAATAACAAAAAACCACAGATCAAATGAGGAAATAAGCCACTGTGAAAAAGTGTCAGTCAAGAACTTCTAAACCCTAAAGATAATGGAATAATTATAAAGAAGATATAAAACAAGTATACTTAAAATGCTTATAAGACCGGTGAAAAGAAATTGAAAACAGAAGAAAAGAACAAAACACTGTCTAGAAAGCTGGGCAGATTTAAAATGAGCCAAAAGGAAATTCTAGGAAAAAAAGCATAATTAGTAATAACCTCAAACTAGAAACTGCATATATAAATGGTGATGTATTTATACAATAAAACACTTGAAAGCAATAAAAATAAATGGACGTAACTACACAAAACAACTTGAATGAATCTCAGAGACATTGCTGAGTGAAAGAGGCCAGTCGAGAATTCATACTAAATGATTACAATATATATTTCAAAGAACAGAAGCTTTGATTTATACACTTGAAATGAGTAAATTAAATGCATTTGAATTATATCTCAAGTTGTCAAAAACTGTATTTCTATACACCAGCCATAGTTTAAAAATGTAATTTATTAAAAGATACCATTTACAATAGCAAAATGTGCACAAATTTTAAGAATTTTATTAAAAATCAACAATGTGGGAAAACTAACTCTACCAGATACCAAATCCCATTATAAAGATACATCATTTGTACAGCGTGAGACTCGGGCAGCATCGACAGTATGACCAAGGGAACAAAATCTAGCACCCAAGAGAGACCCTTGTAGGCATAAAAATTTGACATATGTTGTTAATAATAGGGGAGGTGATGCCCATGCGGGTCAGAGGTGAATGGGAAATCTCTGTACTTTCTACTCAATTTTGCTGTGAACCTAAAATGGCTCTAAAAAATAAAGTTAAATAAAAAAAACCTTGATGTCTGACAGAAGTGGCTTTATAGATCAGTGGAGAAAGAATTTTTCCCCTGTATTTGATGATGGAAAATTTGGTTGTGCATATGTCAAAAATAAGAAAATGGATCTTCATTTTATACCATATCACAAAATGAATTCCATATATATTAATGTCCTAAATATAGAAAATAAGTTGAAACTTTTAGAAGGAAAAGGGCATTATCTCTATGGCATGAAGCACAAAAGAGAATAATTTTATGACACAAGACATAAAACACAAACTAAAAAGGAAAATTGCTAAATTTTATTATATTCTATTATATTAGAATTAAAATCTAATTAAAATAAAAATATATCATACCCTCCTTCTCGCTACTGCACTTGACTAGTCTTTAAAAAAAAAAATATACACACACACACACACACACACACATCATAATCCAAGTGAAAATATAAGATAAGGACTAGGATATGATAACTGCAATGTATATAATTTATAAATGATTAATATCTGGTTTATATAAATTAATATGTCAATGTAATTATCAAAAGATAGAACCAATTATTGAAAGATAGAACCAGATAATTTGAAGAAACATGAAAATACGCTCAATCTCACCATTAATCAAGAAGATACAAATTAAATTAGTTTATCCTCATCAGTTTATATGATGATAGCGGTAAAACTGAATTTGTCATTAATAATTGTTTTAGAGCAAGATGAACCAAAATAACCTTTAGAAAATTACTTGGGAGTGTAAGTATTATAATCTGAAAATATCCATTATCATAAGTTTTAAAACCTCGTAATTCCATGCTTAGGTACAGTTACCTTAGAGAAACTCTTGCACATAACTACCTGAGAGCAGTAATGAATTCTCAAATGAATTGCAATATTTGCAAATATAAAAAACAGAAAGCAATATAAAATTTCATAAAAGAATATGTAAATAACTTGAAGTATAGTCATCTGAATGGAATACAATAAAATAGGAAAAATGTAATGAACTACAATTGCATACATCAATATGAATAACACAGAAACATATTTTCGAATGAAAAAAGCTTGTGAAAGAATATGTATTATGTTACAGCATTTATTTAAAGTTCGAAAATACGCAAAAACACACAGAGCACGCACATGCACACACACAGAGGTGGTCCTTGCTTTGCACAATTTTGATACGCACAAATTTCAGTTATTATGGTTTAAATACATTAGCCTCCCAACATGAGTCAAATTTCAGTTACCATGGTATATTAAGTGTAATTGGGTAATACACAAATTTCATCACGCATATACACAATGTCCAAGTTTCATTATTAATACTAGCTCCTCTGCTCAAAAACACTACAGATGATCCCTGACTTATGATGTTTACTTTTTGACTGGTATGATTTTTTGACTTTATGATGGTGTGAAAGTCATATGCATTCAGGAGAAACTACACTTCTAATACCCATACATACAATCATTCTGTTTTTCAATAAATTACATGAAATATTCAACACTTTATTATAAAATAGGCTTTGCGTTAGATGATTTTGCCCAACTATAGGCTAATGTAAATGTTCTGAGTACCTTTAAGGTGGGCTAGGCTAAGCTATGATGTTTCATAGGTTAGGTGTATTAAGCACATTTTCGACTTATGATGTATTTTCAGCTTGTCATTAATTTATCAGGATGTAATCCCATCGTAAATTGAGCAGCATCTGTACATAAAGAACAGAGGTGCATCCTGATCAGTGACCAATCACATCATTTCTTCCAAAGTCTGTTGATGATTGGTCACTGCACGGATGTTATTCTTTTCACGCACATACGGCAAAACACATATTGTGTTGCCTCCTTGTTTCTCAGCAACAACATCTTTCAAAAATGGACACTAGAAAGAAGGAATCGGCCAACTAAGGTACAAGTTCATCAAAAAATATAGAGTGATAATGTTGAAAGTGAGATTTGAATTGAGTGTAGGTGGAGTTATAGAAGAAACAGCTGAATGTGCCATTGTGTGAGACTCTAGATTTGCAGCCAGAGGAATTTACTGAAGCAAATTGAGCTACATAAATAAGAAAAGTGGTTGTGACAAAAAAAGATGAAGATGTCCCAGAGGAAGTGATGTCACCACAGCACTTTACATTAAAAGAACTCCAAAGATGTTTCACAGCATTGAAAATGCATGGGATAAAATGCTGGAAGCGGATCCAAATGTAGAAAGGAACATGCCGGTAGGAAAGACTCTTGACCCATATCGTAAGTCACATAATGAGCAGAGGGAGGGAAGGACTGTTCCAACAATTCCTGATAGGTTTTTTAACAAAAGAAATTCAACACTTTAATCTCAAAGTTTCAAATGTTTTAAAATACAGTTAGATGTGTACTAATTAAATATTATTAAAAGTTTTACTAATGTTTTCTTTTCTTATACATTCATTACTGACAGTAAGAGTTTTTAATATTTTGCCCAAAATTTTAAAGGTCATAAAACAATTGTAATTTTTTGCCATTGATTATTAATACTGCTTTGAATGGTTTCAGCCTGCCTATCCATTTTTACATTCCACTACTGTGTATAGCAGACTACACATGTATGTATACTGCCTATGTATGTGACAAATAAAAATATAAAGATGATAAATGACAATTTGACTACTATATTCCCTTTGAAATACGTGGAAGAGAAAATATGATTAAGGACAGGTACAGAAAGGGTTTCAGCTATATTTGTTATGTTTTTAATGTTTTATCTGGTGGTGGTGGCTATTTGAAAATCATTTTATTACTTTATACTTTTTTATAAGTCAGAAATATTTTATTAGAAGAAAAATAAAAACTACATCCAAAAAAATCATGCTTTTCTAGAAAATGTAAGCAATAACAGGAAACCTGGAAAATGCAACTAGCCCCCTGACTTATGTTGTCAATCTTAGAAACACAGCGCAAAATCTTCAAGGAGAAATAGGAGCTTCCAGAAAGCTCATTTTTTCTTTGATTATAAGTTGCTAATAGTGAAGAAATAAAATTGTCCATGCTCACCTAACCCCTCATATCCAATTTACAGGTTGTTATATGATTTCAAGAGCTAACTGTGTGGTTGACCTCAGATGCACTCTCGAAGCACATCAGACTTTATGGTCTTTATGAAGTTGGCCATGAAGGAACGCCTGTGAGGGCAGTAGAAAGATTTTAGTACCCTGTCATTGGGTCACAAGAAAATTATAAAGGAATCTCAGACATGGGAAACAAAACATGCCTTTCTAGCTTTAAAACATCTTCATTTCTGCACTAACAGTGGCAAGTTCCCATTATTCTAGGAAACACTTTAACATCATCCTTTTCTAATGGATCTGGCAAAATAAACTTTTGGACTTGGTATTCCTCCCCTATTGCTGCTGTAACAAATTACCACAAACTTAGTGGCTTAAAATGATGTAAATTGATTTTGTGTTCTCTGGTCTGATGTGGGTCTCACAGGGTTAAAATAAAGGTGTTGTAGGACTGCTCTCCTCTGGAGGCTCTAGGAGAGAATCCCCTTCCTCGTATTTGAGCTGCTAGAGACCACCTGCCCTCTCTGGCTCATGCCCCTGGCTTTATCTTCAAAGCCAGCAAGAATGAGCTGAATTCTTGTACCACTCCTCTGACCCTCCTCTTCTGCCTCCTTCTACATTTAAGGATCCCTGTGAATAGATTATATCTGCCCAATTAAAGCAGGATAATCTCTCCATTTATAGATCCTTAATTTCATCACATGTGCTAAATTCCTTTTGCCAGGTAAGGTAACGCACTCACAGGTTCTGCAGATTAGGATGTGGACATCTTTGGATGAGAGGCATTATTCTGCCTACCACAGATACCTTTTCAGACTGGTGGCTATGTAGAAATCTAAGATCCTAGCATGAGACTCAGACATTTTATTGCACCATGTATTTAGGGTTGAAAATCACTCTTACAAACTTTCTTTGGGAGTTTTGAGGGATAATACAAATAAAGCTAGAATCTTACCCTAAAACCAAGTACCTAGAACAGCGCAGTCACGATTGCCACTTTTCTATCACCAACAGAAATAACCATAGAGCACAAACTCAAGTCTGCTAAGTGCTCATGTTACTTAGTCTATACTGATGAATGAAGGAACTTTCTATGTTACCAAAGCCAGTCTCAAATCTATGTTCCATTCCCAGAAATTTGGTGAAAGGTTTCATTTTCACATTTCAATATTATTTTCCATCATAAGCCTGTAGTTTTGGGGCTTTAGATGCAGTTTAGCTTATAATGAGATAGATTGTTTCTATATTGTCAAGGTAAATGACTGCTTACAGTGGAGAATGTCATATTTCCTACATAAGCAGCACAATTTACTTACCTGAATTTTGAAGGATGTAATATTTCTACTCTGGTAGACTATTGAGGCAATTGAAGTAATCCCCCAAGTCCAATGAAAAAGTCCCATGTTTTCTGAATTTGCTCTGTTTTGTTGATAGCACTTCAATGTCTTTTGAAATGTAAGTGCTCACTTGATATTAATAAAAGGCACAATTTTCCATCAATAAACTCATAAGGCAAAGAGATTAAATAATGAAATGTGTAAAGCATATGCACTGCATGTTGCTGACACCATCGATGTTTCAAGAACAGCTAAATTGTTAGCCTTTTCCAGCTAAGTTTTCCCGTAAAATTTGCTCTCAGAAAATGACCCTTTTTCTTATTTAAGGCAAATCAGAGGTACAGGTGAGTTTTCATAAACGTGTAAGCCAAAGATATAATGGCTTAAGAAATATTTGCTGGAATTTTCTATATATTCATATGAGGCTGAGAATCTGGTGGTGCTCAATGAAGCTTAGCGCCAACTTAGATGCACAAATTACTGTGAACATCTTACTAGAAAATTGAGTGAAATTATTTGAATTGCCAACTTTCATGAAATAGCAGAGTATGATTTAAAGATTTCTCCCATTAATCCTTTTTCTTTTTCCTCTGAGCACATGTTAAAACAAATAAACCGAAGATAAAACATAAAAATCACTATCGTTAGCTTCTTGATATCAAATCTGTATGCCTAATTCAGTCCTTTTTTCTCTGGTTACAAGTAAGTTTATTGGCATAAAGTATAGGTTATTTCTCTCAGAGTTTTTTTTACTTCTCTTTCTTTCATGTGTTCTCTTTGGCTACATCGATATTCCTGCTTTCAGAAGTGGATAACACTGTTGTCTCTGTTCCTGGGTCCAGTTCTGAGTTTTCATTAGCTTCTGTGCTCGGAGAACATGACTTAGATACAATGGATATTATAGATCTGTTAGTAATGGGTTCATCCTTTTGTGTTCTGTAGTGTGTTCATTTTTTCCCCAAGATCACAAATATGTGTAGGATTTTATAAAGTGATACAGACTTCAAATCAGTGCTGTCTGGAACGGTCACAGACTCTTGTGAGGCCCCACTGAAAGCAATGGTTTCCCAGGGACCATGAATGCTAAGAAAAGAAGCCCTACAGGATTACATCTAAGTGCGGAGGCTCAAGTTAAACCATTTTAGAGAACACTGGTAATTCAGTCGAAACGAAGGTCTCTTCAGTAACTAAGCAATAATACTTCTAAATCATGGCAACCACTGAAGTGGAAAAACACCACGCCCATTGGAAAATGAGGCCCCTCAGCCGCTTACTGGCTCTTTCAGATCAATTTGTGATGAAGTCCTCCATGGATCATATATTCCTAAAATAAGACTGCAGGGAAGACATTTGTATGATGTCATTTCACCTTTAGCCCCAATTTTCCAGTTTATGACATCTGTACATTCCTTTTGGTGCCATTTAGGTATTCAAGTGACCTTTAGCATCTCCCCTTCCTTGATTGGATGTAGGGTCAGCGAGCAGGCCACACTCACTGGGAAGAGATAACAGTGGTGATTGTTTGCGCTTTATGAGATGCTACAATTATGTGACACGCGGCGCTTGTGAAGTCTGCCCAGTAGCCCTTATTCTCCACTGCTATGCACTGGTTGTTTGTGTCTCCCCAAAATCCATACATTGAAATCCTAATCCCCAATGTGATGATATTAGGAGGTGGGGGCTTTGGGAGGTGATTAGGTCATGAGGATGAAGCCCCCATAAGTGGAATTAGTGCCCTTATGAAAAGGGACCCCAGAGAGCGCTCATATTTTTTCTGCCACGTAAAGATACAAGAAGTTGGCAGTCTGCCACCCAGAAGAGCGTCCACACCAGAACCTGACCATGCTTGCCAGCCTGGTCTTGGACTTCTGGACTCCAGATCTATGAATCATAAACTTCCATTGTTTATAAACCACCCAGTCTACAGTATTTTGTTTCAGCATCCCAAAATGACAAAGACAGTAAGTTACCTAGAAAATCTGTAATTGTTGATATAAGGATAATACATAAGAAAGAGCAGGACTCAGTCCATCTAGTATCATTTTTTCTCAGGATGAGAAAGCAAAATTCAGCACCTTGATTTATTTTGCAACCCACATATACTTGCTTCATAAGCTAACAGGATTAGCTAACGAAGAGGAGAGAGATGTCCAATTAAAGATGCTTTCCTGGAACAGGCTGACAGGTACTCCAGGTGGTACTCTTTCTTCTTGTCTGAACCACTGAGAAAAACTTGAGTTCTATTTAAAAAATCTAACCAAACTATAACTAATAATGAGGCTAAGAGGTTAGAACATGAAACATTTCTATAATGAGAGATGAAGCATTTTAATTAAATATTAAAGAATAGGAGCTAACGGGGAAGCTTTATTTGTTTATAATGTTTTAAATAGGTACTCCACTGGGTCGTTTGTTGTCTTATGAGAGCTTGGTGGAAAAGGTTCCACGTGAAAGAATAAGAAGAAAAACCGATGCAGGTGACTAAGGGGCCTACATCTAAGGGCAAATGAACAAAGTTTTTCACATTTCATGAAAGACACTCACATTCATTGAAAACTTTGCACGATACCCGCCGGAATGAACATCGGGTATTATTAGTTGCATTCACGTAATTGGGCTTTTCTTATTAATATTTTTAAGGCTTGAAAGATTATTTTATTTCTATCATAAGCCTAAGAAAAATTTATGTGGCAATAATTCAAATTTATAACTATATAATTTACGTAAAGCAGTCAATTGAGAAACACCTTTTAAAAATGTGAGACTTAATCACATACTAGAAATTATGTTCTGGGGTTGGCATAATGCTTGAAGAATTTGGGATGTTGGAATATTTGCTTTATCATGGTTTAAAACATGTTTATATAATATTAAACTGGTAGTATACAAGCCATGTACAGAGAGATCTTGTATATATATATTTCTGAAGACATTCTCTTGCTCTGTTGCATTGGATAGAGTGCAGTGGGGTTGTCATACCTTACTGCAACCTTAAACTCTTGGGCTCAAGAGATCCTCCTGCCTCAGCCTCCTGAGTAGCTGGGACTACAGATATATATCACCACACCTGGCTAATTTTTTCTAATTTAGTAGAGATAGGGTCTCATTCTTGCTCAGGCTGGTCTCGAACTCCTGACCTCAAGTGATCCCAGTCTCCTAGAGTGCTAGGATTATAGGCGTGAGCCACAGTACCTGGCTGAGATCTTGTATATTTGTTAGAAGTAAGAAAAATTTGTTTATAAGCTATATAACATCATTTAATTTGCTTTATTTCTAATTTACTCTTACAGTGATTTTAAAATTTGATGTTACCTCTTATTGAATAATTTTTTTGTAAGTTACCACAAATCCTTTCTCAAATCAATTAACAAATCACTTAAATTTGCAATAGATATTTTCGTTACCTTCATTCAAGAAATATGCATATAATAATCTTCATTGAGCACAATATGTATGCCTGGCACTGACCTAGGCATTGGGGATACAGAGATAAATAAGAAGTGGCTTCTGCTGCCAAGATGTTAATTGTCAATTTTATTTTAATTAGTGAAACCTCTAAGAATGAAATCTCTTTAAAAGGAAACTAATCAAACAAGGGGAGAAATCATTATCCACAAACTTAATAAATCATGAAGTTTTATAAAAGAAAATGGCTAGCCATATAAAACAATTTTTTGTAACAACAAATTTCTATATATACTTATCTAATGGGATAGACAATAGAAACAATATTAAAGAAAAATGGAATGTCTTTTCAATTTGTCTTTTTCCCCAGTCTCAATTTTTGGTGCCTTCTCCAATTTTGACTCATACACATTTTTATTTATTTATTTATTTTTGAGACAGGGTCTCGCTGTGTTGCCCAGGCTGGTCTCAAACTCTTGGCTTCAAGCAATCCTTTTATCTTGGCCTCCCAAAGTGCTAGGTTTACAGGTATGGGCTAGTACCTGGCTGATACTTCTTATTAATGGAATCGGAGAGGAGGTGTGCTCACTGTAGCTTTTTGTAATTAAATTTAGGGTGAATGAATTTCAGTCAATATTTAGCAAAATATTTTTCCCTAATGTTAGAATGAAAACACTTTTTCACATTAGAGTGACTTCAGGCTTTGGCATACAGATAGGAAGTATTAGGGACTTGGAGAAGTACCGTGGAAGCACTGTCCTACCTACGAGTGACTCCCTAGAAATTCTGATGTCATCCCTTGAAGCGACTGAGAGGTGAAATGGTGCTCGGGGCTGTGCATTTTACACAGACTCCTCCAACCTAGGGCCCACTGCTTCCTGGGGAAAGACACAGAGGCTGCAGCTCCTTGAGAACAGCAGCTCCCGGGGGCCCTGAGCATCGTGTCTTCCTTGCTTCTTCCACACGGAAGGATGTGCACTGTCAACGCAAAGCTTTTCCAGCTGCCTTCTCCGCAGGCCTGCTGACGCTCCTCCCGTATTAATCCAAATACCTCTTTCATCTTCCCCCCCCAGGTCACATATCTGCTCAAACACAAATGGCTTTTTTGGTAGTACGAACTTAAGTTTTTATATACATACATAGTAACCATTCCTAATTTTTAAAGTTACATAACAAGAGCAACAGTAATGGTATTGTTTGAGCTCCCTCTGAATAAGCCATCCTGCTGGGCTCTGTGGTAGGGAGAGAGGTGAATAGGACCCATTCCTGGCCGCAAAGCACTTACGGGCCAGTGAATGAACTTAAGTCATATGTACGAGGAAACCATGGTGGTTAAGTCTGTGAGAATTTAAAGATTCTGATCTATAATACTGTATTTTTAAATCATATTTTTTTCTTCTAAAAAATCATGATTTGGGGCAAAATTAAGTGTGTTATTTACATGAATTTTATTACCTAACTATTTTCTTTTTAAAGAAATGATTAACTGTCATAATAAACGTATAGTAAATGCTGATTCCCAAAGCTGGCATTCTTTGCCTGGGGTCCATATATGGCCTTCAGAGTATTTCAAAATCTCTTTAAAATTATCTGCAAAATTTTGTGTTTATACAAAAATGTGCATTTTTCTAGCAATGGGAATTACAGATAAGGAAATTCTTAACTCAAGAAAAGGTAAAGAGGCATTGAAATGCTTGATCTAAATATATATTAAGTCTATCAAAGCTTTATGAAGTTTTTGGTGACCATTTTGCAGTCATTTTGAAAAAGCATGTTTATTATCTTACTACCATGAAAGACATGTGGCTAGAGGGTAGATGTGGGAACTGAAGGAGAAATCACGTTAAATTATCAAATTATAAATACCTTGTAGAAATTAGGAGATGCTCTTCTTTTTTCATAATAATTAACTATACATGTGACTAATTATAGTGCAGGAAGATAGCACCAAGCCACGGAGAGAGAATTTGTGAACTGAATGGTCTTTTTTAGTGGCAAAATAATTTTTTTCAGGAATGGACTTTATAGGCATAAAATGACTTACGTTTAATAAAAAAATATACAGAAAGAAAATGTCATCTATTTGGAAAGCTATATAAGGTGAGTGTGGATTGATAAATAATTAAGCTTATCTCTGAACAGAAGTTAATGGATGAAACTTATTTAGCAGCTAAACTGTTAAAACATACCAATTTAAAAAAATAGACCATAGAACCTTATAGAAATATTTTTTGTAACTTTTTTATATGCTCCAATAAAAACATTTTGAAAATCTTTCTCACAACTGGTACCTAGATAGGTGGCTTAATAGATATATTGCTTATCAAAAGAGAAAAAAAATATTCATTAATTCAGATATATATTAATGTATAGCTTTTCTACAGCCCAAATATATGTACCTCAATTTATGTCCATGTATAAAGCACCTGCAATAAGAGGAGTCTTGATTTTGTGTCACTCTTTAGTTGGTAACTCTAATTATTTCATTGGTGACATTAACCACCAAGTTCTCTTATAATTCAAAGCACATTGATCACAAGATACTAAAAATTAAATTTTAGGCCAGGCGCAGTGGCTCATGCATATAATCCTAGCACTTTGGGAGGCTGAGGCAGGAGGATTGCTTGAGGCCAGGAGTTCAAGACCAGTCTGAGCAAAAGGGAGACCCAGTCTCTACAAAAAATAGAAAAAAAATATTGGATAGGCATGGTGGCACATGCCAGTAGTCCCAGCTACTTGGGAGGCCAAGGCAGGAGGAACTGAGGAATTTGAGGTTGCAGTGAGCTATGATGATGCCACTGCACTCTTCTAGCCTAGGTGCCAGAGTGAGACCCTGTCTCAAAAAAAAAAAAAAAAGTTAATGAATATAATATCATCACGTAATGGGGATCTTCCAGGTGAGTACCTAGCTGAAGGCCAAGGCCCAGGAGGCTCAGTTCTGGAGCTCAAAGAGCTGAGAAGCTCTCCAGTAGATCCTGTTCTCTTCTGGACTAGGTAGATGTATCTTGGCCATTGTAGCAGGTTGAGTATCATCCCCCTCCCCCAAATTCATGTCCACCTAGAACCTCAGAGAGTGAGCTGACTTGCAAATCGGGCCTTTGCGGATGTAATTGTGGCAAGGATCAAGATGAGATCATATGAATTAGAGTAGCCCCAAATCAAATGAGACAGAAAGGACACACGGATACATAATGAAATCCCTGAAGAGACAGAGGTTGGAGTCATGCTGTCGTAAGCCAAGGATTGCCAGGAGCCTCCCGAAGCTGGAAGAGTCCAGGGAGGATCCTGCCCTAGAGCTTTCAGAGGGAGCGCGGCCCTGGCGGCATCTTGATTTTGGGTTTCTGGCCCCCAGAACTGTGAGGGAACTCTCCATTGGTTAAGCCACCGAGTTTGTGGTAATTTGTTAAGGCAGCCCGAGGAAACGAATACAGCCATTATGTTTTCCACATGTTTGCAAATCCTTAGCTCTCAGTGGTGCTCTAGAATCTAAAGTCGGATAGAATGCAGCCCAGGACTTTCTCTTGTTATGCAAGAGGACCAGGTTTTCTGTAGGTCTGGCGCAGCCTTGCTAACCTGTGAGGCCTTGAGAGTACCGGCTTTGGAGCCAGTCTGCCTGGGTTACGTTCCGACTCTCTCAGTCACTATGTGACTTGGAGCAAATTGCTGAATCTTTCTCTGTCTTGGGATTCCCATCTGTGAAGTAAGAGTAATAATATTACCTTCTTCGTAGAACACGTATTTATGAGGATTAAATGAGTTAATCTGTAAAGTGCTTAACCATACTTGAAACATGGCAGATATGCAACAGATGTTGCCTATAATCATTTTTTATCATACAATCATTATTACATTGTCATTGCTGTGATCATCAGTCCAGGCTCTCACCACAAAGGCTTCCTCCTCTCGGGAGGGAGGGCACCGGGTAGCCACGCTCGTCGGGACACAGGACAGGACACAGGAGGGCACCGGGAAAGGAGCCTGGTTCTTCCGTGAAGAAGGGAACTCTCTTTTCTCAAAGCCACCGCTCCACAGGGAAGTGGCGGTGCCCTCACGGACTCACGTCACATTAGACCACCTTCACCTTTGTCCTTTCAACAATTCTTAGCTGTCCTTTACTAAAATAGCAAACACAGTCTACTCCTTTTAGAGCTGCAAGACGCCCGGAATTGTGCCTCCATTTTCTCTGATTAGGTAGTCACTACGTTAGGTTCCCAGGGCTGCTTCAACAAAGCGCTGCAAGCTGGGTGGCTCGAAACAACAGAAATGTATTCTCCCCCAGCATGAGGTTCGTCTGGATGTTCCCTGGTCCCCCGGTTCCCAGTGTCAAGAATGAGTCCTGGTACCGAGTCGAGCCGATGGCGGAGTGATCGCAGACACGGAGCAATTTTATACAGTTTATTTTCACATAAAAGAAAGAAGGAAAGTAGAGAAGGAAACTACACAAAGTGAAAACGCGTTCGAGAGAAAGTGGAGCGGGTCAGACTCCAGGAGTGGGGAAAGACCCCAAAGGCTGCGCGCACACTGCCTTTCTAAGCCCGCTAGTTTGCCCCGCCTGTCCCCTGGCAGGATTGGTTGTCATTTCCTGCCTTCTGGGTGATTGACAGGTTGGTGTTACGTGACAGATCATATGGCAGGTTATGTAACAGGGTAGGTTCTATAACGGTTTTCTTTTCTGCGTGTGCGCCTTCCCCAGAATCCTTCACAAAGCTCTACCCATGTTATGCTAATTAGATGGTAATGAGCTCTAGGTCAGTTAAAGGTTACTAGGAACTTTTTACTATGTGTGGTCCCACCAGGGAACAGTTCCTACTCACAATTTGGTTCCCACCTACAATTTGGTTCCCGCTTTCCACTCTTAGCCACTTCCTTGCCAACTGTTTACTCTCCACCAGACCTAACAGCAGGGTTGGCTTCTTCTGGAGGTTCTGAGGAAGAATCCATTTCACGCCTCTCTCCCAGCTTCTGGTGGTTGCCAGCAATCCCTCCTGTTCCTGGCTTATGCAAGGACAACTCCACTCTCTACCTCCATCTTTACATGCTCTTCTTCCCTGTGTGTGTGTGTCCGTATCTCTGCTTTCTCTTCTTCTGAGGACACCAGTCCTTTAAGGTTAGGCCCTTCCGAATCCAGTACAATCTCATCTTGATTATATCTGTGAAGACCCTATTTCCAATAAGGTCACATTCACAGGCACTAGGGTTAGGACTTCAACATTATCTTTTGGGGGAACATGATTAACCTATAATCATCACTGTATATAAATGGAGCAAAACAGGGAAGCCAGCAGTCACTAATAATTTTACAGATTTATTAAAAATAGTAAAATGCTTATTCTGAGAGTTTCCACACAATTAAGAAAAGCTTGTCTAAAATTAGTAGCTTTTAAAAGTGTTAAAGAAAAGATTTATATTATGAGAATCTGATAATAAGTTTTAAATGTGTGTTTACATTATACCATTGTTAGATGTGGGCCTATTGTGAGCTTCTCCTTGAATTACCTGATTTGTTTTATTAGGAATGTTCCTTTTATTTTTTTTTTAAATAAAGATTGGAGAAAGATAAACTACATAGCATAGATCTTTGCAACTCAGCATAAATGAAGAGTTTAATATTTTAATTAAAGATGACCCACTTGCTCTCTGCTGTTTCTGGCTCACAAACTTCAGTGTCTACAGAATATATTCACCTCTGGGTTTAGCATTTATAGGTTTTTCTGGTTCCAACTCAGGTCTCATTTATTTATCCAGACGCTTCCTATGTATTGCGGATATATTTTTCCACAGAAATTTTTGGTTCCTATCCGTTTGGGCTAATCATTGTCCAACATTCTCCAGCTCCAGTTTTCTATTCACTCTTCCAGTTCCCACGGAAAATGGCCTTTCCTCGTTCTCTCTACTCTCCCCTTTTCCCTTTATGTGTTTTCTTCTAAAGAGACGCATCTTTTCATCTCTCTTATTCTGAACTAGATTATACATTTCTTGGTTGCGAAAATCGTTGGTCATGCTTCTGTATCTGCAGCTCGTCACAATGCCTGTGGTGGTGTCTTAGTATACTTGGGCTGCTATAACCATGCACTATGACTGGGGGCCTTATAAACAACAGACATTGGTTTCTCACAGTTCTGGAGTCTGGGAAGTCTAAGCTCAAGGCAGATTTGGCATCTGGTGAGGGTCTACTTTCTGGTAAATAGATGGTACCTTCTCACTGCATCCTTATGTGGCAGGAGGGACAAACGAGCTCTCTGGAGTCTCTTTTATAAGGTTGCTAATCTCACTCATGAAAGCTCTGAATGGGATTAGCCTCAAGACCCAGTCACCTCCCTAAGGCCCCACCTACTAATGCTATTGCTTTAGTTATTAGGTTTCAACATATGAATTGTAGTGGGACACAAACACTCAGACCACAGCAGTGCTCAAAACATATTTATCATTGATAATTGATCCTTTTGGTCACTTTAGATTGTAATTCATTATTTATGAATGAGTTTAATTTGACAGAAATAATAATGGTTGCTTTTAGCAACTTGCATTTAAGTGTAATTCATCTATTATTACAAAACTGAGGGTTTCAAAGAAGTTCTACTCTTTTTGTATAATATTTATAACTACCATTATTGAGAACTTACTGCACCAGTCACTGTTTTAAGCTCTTTGCATACATTTGTCTCCTTTTATTCCCATAGCAACCTTCTGTACTAAGCATAATTATCTCTATTCTGCAGATGAGGAAATTGAAGCTTAGTGAAATTAAATAACTTTCCAAATGTCAGAATCTGAGCCTAGGTCTGTCTGCCCCCAGATGTGTTCTTAGCCTAAGTTTCTATAATTTTCCTGTCAGAAAAATCTTCTAGAAAACTTCTCAAAAACAGAGTACTGGGCTCCACTCTGGAGAATAGGAATCAAAATCTCAGGGTGGGGGCGGGGCTGGGGGTGAGGGTTGGGAATCTGCATGTTGATAAGCACCTCGAGGAATTTTTGTGATCAGAAAAATTTAGTGAACACTCAGCAATATGATATGGTTTGCCAGTATTTATAATAAGTCCCTGTGTTAAATATTTTCCTATATATAGTTTAATCTTCATCATATAAATGTTCCTTGAGGTTCAAATCTACCAGAGAAACAAAATTGCAGATCCAATTCTCAAAGGTCCGCCGTGCTCCGAGGGTACCCAGGGTCTAGGGCTGACCTTGCACTTTCACCAGCCTGCAGGAACGTGGGCGAGTGACCTGGGCGAGTGCACAGCCTTAGAAGGGCCCCACACCTGCTTTAATGCTCTGTCGTCTCTGTTTTGAAATTCGTAGTACCTTTTAAACAAGTGGTCCTGCATTTTCATTTTCACTGGGCTTTCTAAATTATGTAGCTGGTCCTGTTCAGGAACTTGATACAGCAGAAACTCCAGGCCACAAGATCCAAAGGATCAGTCCAAGGAAAGATAGCACAATCTTTGATCTCCTTCCCTCTGGTTTTAGGACTTTGGAAAGGTGTTATTTGAGGTGGGGCAAAGTCCAGGTGGAAGAGAAGGGGTCCTAAGAGTGGAGAGGGTTTGGGAAACAGAGGAGAGGAAAGGCAGCTTCCTCATGCTGGAGAAGTGCCCCCCATGGCTGGCCTGGGAACCTGCATTCCAGGAGAGTTAGCTGATTAATGAGATTGTCTCCTGTGCTGAACTGTTTGTGCTGAACAACTGTTATCCTTCAGGGAGTCTGGGATTTGGGTGCACGCCAGGCAAGGGCTGCCCTCATCACCAGTGCCCAATAAACACCCTGGGTGTTGAGTCTCTAGTGAGCTTCCCTGGGTAGATCATATTTCACACATGCTGTCACAACTCATAGCTGGGGGAATTGAGCGTGTTCCGTGTGACTTCACTCAGAGAGGACTCTTGGGAGCTTGTGCCTGGTTTCCTCTAGACTTTATCCCATGTGCCTGTTCCCTTTGCTGACTTTGGTTTGTATCCTTTTGTTACAATAAATCATACTCATAAGGACAACTGCAGTCCTTCCCTCTTATCTGAGGTGAATAAGTTCCAAGACCCCCAGTGGATGCCTGAAACCACAGATAGTACCAAACCCTACATATTCATGCATATATACTATGCATGAATTTTTCTTCCTTTACAATTACACAGACAGAAGATTCATTCTTACCATAGACCTTAGCAACATCATCATAATATATTTTTCTTTTTTTATTAAGTGGAAAACTTTCACCTTTTCACTTAAAGGAAGCACTATACAGCTTCTTTTTGGCATATCAGAGTTGCCGGCATTACTATTCTTGTGCTTTGGGGCCATTATTAAGTAGAATAAGGGTGACTTGGATATAAGCACTGTGATATCGTGACCATCTGAGAACCAAGCCAGCTGCTAAGAGACTAGTGGGCAGGTAGTGTCTACATTGTGGATACATTGGGAAAGGGATGATCCGTGCATCCCAGGCAGGATGGAGAGGAACGGGGAGAGATTTCATCATGCTACTCAGAATAGCACACAATATAAAACTTATGAATTGATTCTTTCTGGAATTTTCCATTTAATATTTTTAGACCATAATTGACTTTCACTAATTCGTAGAGTCATAAGACAAAGTCTGGATTTAATACTGCCCACCAAGAAATGGCCAGGTTCAGACATGATATGGCCACCTAAGGTCCAGGATGGAATCAATAGCTCATTCTCTTCCCTCAACGCCAAAGAGAAGCTGTAAAGTTTGCTTTATTGTAGATGCCACACCAAACGATGGTCTTATTTCCTATGGATGTTCAACTTCTTTTTGGGACCATCAGCATAAGCCAAGCAAATTGTCACTTCTGTAGGCAAAGAAACACCCAGACTTAATTTTGGTGCATATACCTATCCATTATACTTACACAATGACAGATAAATTTTTCCATATGTAAATTTGAAGGATTAAGAGGAAGTCTACATCTCTGTGAAATACATAAGAATAAATAAAGATATGGAAGTAAAGACATAAACCACATCAGAGTATCTTCTCAGTGCTCATGCACGGCCATGTTCTTTTTTTTACAAATTCAGTTCCAAGGTGTTAGATCATTTAATAAAAAGTGTTTTTGTTTTTATGCCTTTTTTTGTTTTGTTTTTTTTGGTATGGAGAAAACTGAGGCAGCCAGAGCGAGCTTAGAGTCTCTGGTCCAACCAAAAGAGAGTAAAGAAAGCGCCCAGTGAAGAGGGTTATTCCATGCAATCCTGACTTCTCCAGCCAGCTAGTCTCTGAGTTGTTCTGTCAGGTATGCCAATGGGAACGCCAGAGCAGAATATTTGAGACATACAAATCTCATTTCTGTTAAATAACAGGCCTTATTTTAAGCTCAAGTCCTAACTTGTATCCTATTCAGTATAATATAATACAATTAAATCCTAAAGGTCTAAATACCAGAAAACAAAATTGATTAGGGTAATCTACTAGCATTGAATTAAGGAATACTTAATGCATTAGACATAGGGATTACAGAAAAGATTATAGAGCCACTTCATTGTCTAAAGCTTGAGTGAGCCAAGAAAACTGTGAACCAGAGGCGGCATGGCTAGAATCTTAATGGGCATCCAACTTCTCCTTCATCAAAAGGCCAAGAAATCCTTGCCGGGTCTAGTTTTTCTATTCACACTTAGAGACTGAGAGAGACTCTTGATTAAGTGTTGGTCTAGCAACTAATACTCCCCCACCCACTTATAGGGCATCATGAAGATATTCATTTATTAATACTTTAAGACAATTGACCCTTGGACTTACTCAAAGACAAAATGTATGGTAGGACAGAGGAGTCCCCTTTTCTTCTTCATTTGGGATTGTACATCTATCCCAAAGAGCAATTTATCATGCCAATAGGCGGATACCAATTCAAATGCACTATTTCCTATGCACACACACCTGGTGTATTTTGAGTTAGGATTTATTTTAAAGACAGTAATACAAATCTTATACAACATTCGTAACGGTTTAGTATAATTCTTTTTATCCTGATGATAATAAGATCGCTATTACAGAACTGTCAGCAAACTTAAAGAAGAGGCTTATTTTTAAAGTTTCTTCCATAAAGTTCCCAAGTTTCCCAGGCCTGCATGTAGTCAGGATTGTGAAAAGAAGCTTTATGAAAAGCCAAGTAGGTATCATAAAATAGGTGAACTGGAACACGGTTTTAATTGTGCCAGAGTGAGGTAGTTTATAGCTCACAGCTTAGCACCCTAACAATAGATTTGAAGTACTGACTAATTGTAATTTTGTCAGTAATAACCTTGAGACATGGATAAACAAAAGTGTGGAAGAGTCTGCTTGGATCTCTGAAGGGCCAGGGGGAGGGTTAATCTAATTTATATTAAACAATGAATTCTATAAACTTAATACTTCACATGCATCTTAATTTAGAATTGCCAAAGAAAGTATAAAAACTTGGCAAAAGAGTTTTTTTTTAAATCCTTAATTTGAAGATAATCATCGAATTCAAGGGATTTTCAGGGTACAAAGGAGTAAAAGTTTTCATTTAGTTAAGATGAATAAACGTGTGAAAACCTCGTTGAGGTTAAAAATAGTTGTGCATATAAATCAAGCAATAGCTCCTCTCTTGGACCCCAGTAATAATTATTGTCTGTGCATGTTTTCTGCAATTTATCATGAAGTGCCTTGTGGCATTGCTTCCATTGTTAGTTGGAATGCTTATTTAAATCTTTTGTGGTTATTTAACCATTCATATTCAGTTAATGAATACATATTGGAGAGCCTCAAAGTGGCAGGCATTGTCCTTGGCGCTGGGATGCAAACTTCTGCCTGAGGTTCCCATCTACTGTTGCAGGTAAAAGTGATAATAATGCAAATAAATGGAGAAAAGAGATTGATGTATAATATCAATTTAGCTAGTCTTTATCCAGGTTCCTGGCACTGAGCTTCTAAACCCTTAGACTTCCCCAAGTGACAGGAGTGCCTTTTTTGTTCATGGTGGGCCCCTGGGACCATGCCTGAGTTTATGCTAATGAGGTGATTCTTGTGGGCCCTTGTCGGGAAGACCAACTACATGACTAGAGGTTGGGGCTTTGAGCCTCTTGATATTAGCCTGATCTCCAGGGAGGAGAGGAACAGGGTCTAGACATTGATTTTATCCTGTGGCCGACGAGCTAATCAATCGTGCTTACGCGACAAAATCCCACATAAAAGCTCTGAACGCCTGCACTCGGGTGAGCTTTTCTGGTTGGTGATGCACGTGGATGTGCCAGGAGGGAGACACATTCTCACTTCATGGGAAGAGGACATGGAAGCTCCAGACTGGAGACTCTCCCAGACCTTGCTCTACGCGTCTCTTCATTTGACTAGTCTTATTTTGTATGCTTAAAACAAAACTCTAATTATAAATACAGAACTTTCCTGAGTTCTGTGAGTCATTCTGGTGAATTATTGACCCTGAAGGGATAATGTGAACCCCCAAATTTATAGTCATTTGGTCAGAAATGCAAGCGGCTTGAAAACTGCCCAAGCTTGCAGCTGGTGTCTGCAGGTAGTCTTATTGGGGACTGTGTCCTTGACTTGTGAAGGCTGAGCTAACTCTGGGCAGTTGGTGCCAGAATTGATCAAAGAGATATTCTGAGGTAGTGACATGTTCCAAGAAAAAAATAAAAAGGGTTTTGGTGAGGGGTGGATGGCTGAAGAATTAACATGAAAGCTGAGACCTGCATGATGAGAAGGAAACAAGGAGTTGGGATTTGGACCCAGATGTGTGTGATTCCAAGGTCTGAGCTGTTCAACGTGCTGCTGTGAAACTTGGATGCTCCAGGGGTAGTCCCCTGGCGAGCAGCATCTCAAGTCTTGCCCCAGGCTTCCTTAGAATCTGCATTTTAACAAGATCCCAGGTGATTTCTAAGCACATTAAAGTTTATAAAGCTTTAAGTCCTCCAAGCTTTATATTCAAACTTTCACTAGGAATCCAAACTTGCATCCCAATCCCCTCCACTTCATTAAAATTTAATATACTCTTATTAGAGTATAAGTCGATCCAGGATGAGCGCCATGTTCCATTTTTCTCAGTGAAGTTTCTTAGGTTGAATTTGATTCCAGGAGCTGATCCTGGAATAGGTTAGAATCTGTTTCTAATAGGTTAGAATCTGATGTTTTTCTCAATTTCCTGTGTGTTCCATACTGGGAAATTTTAGAACCAAGCCTAACCCTCTTCTGCAAACAGTGAGAGAGGTTGCTTATAGAATTCAGCAAAGGAACCCAACTATGGGGATTTGGTTTACAGAAGAAAAGTCCCTCTTGCATCTGGGGATGCTGTCACTTCTGCCCAGAGTGCCAGTTCAGGAAGGGACGGGCAGCCAGAGAGAGGACAAAGAGGAAGCAGGACTCACCCAGCCAACCAGATCTGCAGGACCCAGGCTGGCGCCAACCTCCTTCCCCACTGGTTATCTCCCTCGGTGGGAGGTGATGATCCCTCCAGACACAAATGGTATTTGGAAGGACAGGTAAGAAAATTAGTCACATGGACGCAAACAGCGTATATTAATAAACTGTAAAACAGAAACACTTTTTTTCCCCCAAACTGTGACTGATTTTACTTCTCATTTCAACAGTTTGCAGCTAACCTTGGATAGACGGATAATCTTAAAGAGCTGATTTCTCCCCCTGGGATTGCCCACTTCTAATTGTTTAAGTCACTCTGGAGTCTGGAAGACAAAAGGGAAGGCTTTCTTCTACCAGCAAAAGTTGCTGCTTTTGTAATTGGAGCTGATCTCAAATGTGCCTAGAGGGCTCAATCCTTTGATGGGAATCAGCCTAGGTTGCGATCCTGAAAATCTCTGCTTGTTCTTAGAGCTACTCTTGCTCCTCAGTTGTTAGTAGCCCATGGCCATAGCAGCGAAAGCTGGGACATTAAGAAAAAATAGAGGTTAATGGTTTCTACACATCACTCTACACATCACTCCAGGTTTTTTTTTTTTCCCTGCCTCCTACTATAAACCAAACAACTGCTGCAATGAGAAGTAAAAGAAAAAACGTAAGTCATCAACTTTCCGCAACTGAGCCGTCACCCCTGTGGCTGTGGATTTTCTATCAAGGTTTCCAGATGGTTGATCTCACAGTAGCATAAGACTAGGAGCTCTGGCACACTCAGCTGTTGATGGGTGGGAGAGCCAAGGTCAGAGTTCCGGACAAAGATTCCTCTTTGGTCCTCGACATGCACCTGGGCCCTGGGCAATTACTACTAAAGATGAAGGCTGTATTAAACTATCTTTTGATATGCCCTGCCATAAACCAGCTGTGAGACCCTGGGCCGGTCACTTAACCTCCCCAGCCCCAGCCCCCTCATCTGTAAAATTAGAGATCTGCGGACGTTGATCTCTAAGACTTTTCCACTGGTAGGATGCTGTGATTCTCTGTTCTTGGTTGGAGCTATACTTGACCGGGCGCAGTTTTTGTCAGCTCTCCTTTTTTTCTTTCACTTTGCCAACTAACCCTCCGTGTAATTACAGTAAGTCAGAAGACACAGTTTGGCGGAAATTCTGAGTTTGCCTTAGCAGGGACACTGGTATCTTGCATTTCCCAGCCACCCTTGCCATGTGACTGAATTTTAGACAATGGAATGTGGACAACAGTGATGTAGGCCACTTAAAAGTCAGCCCTTGACAACATCCCATGGAGCCTCCAGTTCTGTCCCCTGCACACGGGCACCCCTGGAGCCCCACGTTCTGGAGAGGAGATAGGGAGAGGAAGAAGCACCAATGAACCCACACTGCACTTTGTCCAAGTAACATTCAAACCTTTATTGTCTTGAGCTACTGAGATTCCAGAGTCTAATCCTATTACCGCCTATCCTGGTAACTCAGCAGAGCTAAATAAGAGGTTGAAAGAGGCCTCCCCCATTTTCCATGTTTCTCAAAGGCTGCCTTTGTCCTGTTAGGTATTCTCTGAGGTCCATCATTCTACTTTAGAATGCGTTAGTCCAGAAGGACTGTTAGATACCACCTTACCTAGCTAAGTTCACCTGCTCTGAGAAGCGGAGGCCTTACTGCTGAGAGGGCGGTGGAGAGGGAGGTGGGCTGCCGAGGTGGTTTGGGGCAGGCTGCGGCCTGCAGAGGACATGGTGGGGTTAGCCGGGGTGCTCAGGTGGGACTTGTTTGAGCACGGAGCAAGGAGAGAGTTCTAGGCACATGAAAGGCTGGAAAGAAAAGATTTCAAGGGTTGGAAAGAAAGAAGGAAATTATTTTAGGCTAATTTATCCTTCTTAGCAAACAGCTAGACCCAGCCACCACCTGAGAGAATACAATTGTTTTTCTTCGTCATTCTTATCCCAACATCATCTCTGATAGAGCGAAATAGAAATAAAGCACTGAAAACACATAGACCTTTCCAGCCTCAGCTCTGAAACTTACTGGTGAACCGCCTAACCACGTTCTGTTTCGTCATCGGTACATTGGGGTGGAAGATGCCACCTCCTGCAGGATGTTGGCAGAATTGAGAGAAGATGAATAGAAAGTACTTGGTTTAGAGCCTGCAAACTGGGCCCTCTCCCTTTCTTGTTCTTACTGAAAACTCTGCCCTGTCCACAAGGCCAAAGAAGAATGAGGACAAGCGGTTCGAGGAGGAAGGAAAGGGAGTTTACTTTGCTGGCAAAGGAGGGAAAATGGCAGACCTTCTCTTCTCAAAATCCCGACTTTCCTGAACATTCACAGAAATACAGAGCTTTTAAAGGATGGGTTCTCAGCTTCAGGCACTTACAGTTGCTAATTCTGATCCCCTGAAGACAATCCCGTGACCTCCGCCCAGGATCTCCCTTTACCAGGTCAGGCTGGGCCGCCTCCTGCCGCACCAATAAACACAGGACTGCTCCTGCCCCTCCAAGCCCCTGGCCTGAGGCAGGGACTCAGGCTTTAGAGACAGAAAATATTTTTGCCATTTTTTTCCTGGCCATTCCCTGTTACATTGTCTCTTCTAAGCCTGAAGCAGCCAAGTAAAAAGGAGATAAACAAACTGGAGCTCTTCCCTGGAGCCTGCAGAGCTGCTCCCTCTCCACAAGGACAATCGCTTCCGGGGCCCAGGCAAGCAGTGGACTCTCTCTCCTCCTCCAGCCCTGACGCTGCACACAGCGTGTGACGAGAGGAGGCTCGCGGGGAGAACACGTGGCCTGTGGGCGCTCACGGGCACGTCTGACAGACGGTTACGCTTGTTTGCACCCCGCTGGAAATGTTTCATCTGTGCAGAAACAACCCGGAGGACCCGGGCGCTGCCTGGTCTTTCTTGGTAAGGGAATGGCGGGTTATGGTCCTGGTTTGTGAAGTCCTTGCAGTAGAGAGAGCGTGGCCTCTCTATTACTCTGTCACATGTGATTACCTTCCCAAAGAACAAATGTCCACCACCGTTTGGACGAAACCCCATCACCACCTTTATTTCAGTCACACGAGTCTTTGTCTCTGCTTTCCGAGTGTTCTAGAACAGGATGTGTCCACCCGCTTTGCCCTTTTTTCTTTGCCTGTCTAGGTCACCTCTGTAGTTCTAAGCAATTGAATTTGCATCTTAATCCTCCAGTGCGAATGCTTTGCCTGCCAGGCTCAGCTTTTGCACAGCCGGACGGGTTTCTGGCACAGCGTAGGAAGAAGTCCTTGAGATAACACATTTTCCAGAACTGTTTCCACCCAGGTTTGTCAAAAACTCTTGCTTTTATAGCAAACTTGCTCCGAATTATTTGTTTATAGTCCCTGTATCCTTAGAGAGGGTAAATCTTTACCTCGTATGGCTGAGAATGAAGCAATTACCTAGCGAATACTATATGCCTACAATTCATTATAGTTATAATAATAGTATAAGATTTCTATCTTCAAAAAATTGAAATCTTTTATTTTTGAACTAATTCTAAAGAAGTTTAGCAGCCACTTCCAAGAAGGACTACATATTTAAATTTGTAAACAATGTCTATCCTGTCACTGGTTTTTGATCCTCTAAATAGCTCTTTTGTTTCTTCTTAGGTGAGTACACAAGAGGGGGATTTGTAATTTCGCTGCATATTTTATCTTAGCTAAGCGTCCATCGCCAGTCAGACTTCCACTTTCATTTAGATTTGAAGTTTCTATTTGGATAGGTTTGAAAACAAACAAACAAACACCAAACAACAGCAACAAAGAACAACAACAACGAAAACCCCGCAAAAGACTGTAAAGGCATAAGCCTTCCACGGCGCTCTATGGGAAAGGCAGCACACCTGAGTGGAACTCACTGATTTTCTTTAGCATTTTGATCATATGGGTCTATGAGCTCAGATGAATCAAAGCAAAAATGAAACTCAGCAGGCACGATGAAATCAACCGAAACTGCTGAAATGGTTGGGCAGAGCACACGGAAATGGTTTCATTCTCCGAGACCAGGGGACAGAACTGGGGCCTCATTCCAGAGACAGCTTCTGAGGGCTGTCACCACTCCACTCCTCAGATACAGAAAAAGACTTTTTTCCACAATGGATTTGGTTTTCTTAAACTGCAGCTTTGAACAGACTTCAGTAAATGACATAAAGTAAGTTAATCTCTATAAACAACCGGATAAATGCACCTATGCCACTTGTCAAATTATATGCATTTACTCCTCCGAACATTCATGCTATGTTGGCAACCGATGTGGGTGGCTGGGGCTAGTGGTGGGATAAAGCCCAAACGAACTGTTTTTAAGACATTTTAATTTAATCAGCAATTGACTCAGGGAAGAGAATGCATGCAGTCAGGAAAACAACCCTGACCTTGTGCAGAGAGGCTATTTCTATTCTCTGTGCTATCTTTCCTCCTGGAGCTTCTCAGAGGCTGAAAGGGTGCTCAGAAATTTGCTGTGTAAATGCCATTTTCAGAGAAGTATTTTGTTCATTAGTAAAGCAGAAAAGCTACCATTTGCCTTACCCACCTCGCAGGGGGCTGTGTGTATCCAAGGAGATCATATATGTACAAAAGCTGGGAAATGCTATTGATGTGGATGCTCTGTCATTATTAAAGGGACTGTGGCCTCGAAACTGTTGACAGCAATTCGAGTACAAGGTGTGATACATACTTTCAGTTGCCTGGGAAAAAGAAAGATTCCTCTCTCACTAGCGCAAAAGTATTCTACATAATTGCAATTAAATATTGACTACTTTTGTTTTCATGAAGTATCAGCTAAAATATGATTTTTAAGAGTCTCTCTGAAGCTATCATACTCTAAGTATGCTGAAATCATGCAGTATCAGTGAATAAAATAATAGTTTGTTTTACTAAGAGATTCTAAAAATATTTCTAAGGACAACCTTAGAATGCAAATGAATGTTGACCACTATACTTTTTCATTTTTCTCTTTTAAAAAATAAAGTCTGCCTGAAATATACCTTCTGTGGCTCTTTTCTTGAGCATCAGTTGCGATTATTTTATATCACAAAACCTAATGTTAAATTGCAAACCATTTTTTTTGTTTTCCAATATTTTCTCATGCACATTTCTCAAAATGTGAACTTCTTTTTCTTATTTCCCAGAGTACCTAGTAGAGTGCTAGATAAATAACAGCTTCACAATAAATTCTTCCTAAAGACTGCTTCACTGATTAAAAGAAAACAAGCTAACTTAGTTACAAATTGTTAATATGCTCCAGCATAGACTATCTAATATTGCTGGAATCTTCTCTTTAAAAGTTTGCAGAAGTATAATTTTTATAACTATATTAAGTTAATCAGTTACTTAATTGAAAGCCTTTCTCTAATTCAAAGCTAACTTCGGAATTAGAATTGATAATCTAGAAATATTTACCTTTATATGTTAATGTGTAATTACTACATAACAAAACAGATTTTCATTTGACAACATGAGAGCTTAATTTTAGAGCAACACAATAGTCCATCTCTCAGAATACTTGTTTTAAAATGCATATTTATTATTTTACGTCAATATCCTTCTCTTAAGCAGTTGAAATTAAATTTCTTCCTGAACAGTTCTACGAAGACTGACTAGACAAATGAAGTATTAATGTTCAATAAATGCATGATAAAGATCTTTTTGACCAGTCTCAATTTTGCAGGTAGCATTTTCAATGTAAGAGGAGAAGAATCAGGACAGGCTGCATTTCTCTTTTGTATTAGAAATGACTCACTGCTTAATTGCTGACAGCCTCGATTTACTAAGTAGTAAACTGGTAAGCATGCATCATTGTGTTCCTTAGGACACCTCTTTGAGTGAATGCAATAATTTATTATCCATTAGTTCTAATTCTCCATAATGCTTTCTAGGAGGAATCCAAATCAAGGCACTAAAATCTTTACAGCCTCCCCAGGAGCAGTTGGGATGCTGGCGGTATTCTCATTACCATGGCCGAGAAAGTGGACGGGTGTGCCTGAGGTCTCCTGGCAAGTCAGTTAGTGGGGAGCAGAATCTAGGTCTCTCGATGCCTAGCGCACAATCACAAAAGCACAGAACTCTTAGGAGAGTCACCTAAATCAGGTGCACAGAAAAGAAGAGGGGAAAATGACACCCAGGATGCTCATTGCAGAATCCCCCTGGCAACCTTGTTGCCATTTCCCTCTGACTGCACATAAAGCACACTGAAAGGTATCAAACAGCATAAAACCCTAATGGTGCCTTTAATTAGGTGGGACCGTCACTCTAACTCCCTAACCTCCCACTGTCCAAGCTAGCAGCCCCAAATTCCTCTCTGGGGTGCCTGATCCTGAAAGCAAGACATAGTTACAGAAACCTTTGGCTTACAAGGGACCATCAAGCTCTGATGATGATGAAGTTTGATAGCAATAATGTCAAACTTTATACAGCCATAATCCAAGTTTACAATGATACATTAAGCCATAATGCTACTATTTATATCACCATAAACTCAGTTTATGGTGATATAAATAGTCATGCTAATGGCATTAACGGCAGCACTCAGTGGAATCACAGCTGTTGAGTGCTGCATTTATGCTATTAGCATTGCTATTTATATCACCATAAACTTAGGTAGTCAAACTTGTTACATATGAATATACGAGGAAGATGGATATCCACATTTTATGCCCAAATCTAGGCTCCTATACTGGAGACATTATGGCTCTTGCCCTCCTCTACATTAGCTTTGCTTGGGTTGCATGATGTTTCTGTGGGCGCCACAAAAGAGCAACTCTGTTTTCTGGCAAAACACCGCTCAAATGGTGATAAGAAAGTGCAAACTTACTGTCTCCTTGGCAGCGCAGGGGACCCACGCTCAGTTTGGCCTCTGAGCCTTGTCGGTCAGTATCTCCAACCACCACTTGGCTCACCGGCAGGTGATCTTTGTAGGACAGGAAGCCGGCGTCCTTCCTCCTGGATCACAGGGAAAGACAGAAAAGGACCAGGAGGCTGAGTTAGAAACGCTTCTTTTCTGCTAATTGTTTAAATTGTCTAATGATTGACATTTCAGTAATTGTTTGGAAGTCCACTAAGTAAAACCAGAGTTAAAGAGTTGTTCTCTCTTCCATTGGTGGGTTTCAGAGCACATCGCTTAGAAGCAACTTTGGCATCTTTGTTTTCTGGAAAACAGAAATGACACCCCGATTTCCAGAGACCCACAACCAGTAAGCTGAATACTATTTAGGTTGAGAGGTGGCCACAGAACATGCCAAACGTTGAGGACATGTGCAGTTTGCTGTTGTCATGAAATCAAAAGTTCCACAGAGTCAACCTGATGGCTCGAAGAATATGCGAAACAAAACCCTATTAAAAAAAAACCAAAAACACCTTTGTCTATTTAATTGCTTTGAAGCAGTTCCTTCAGAGGCTTTCTTCCCTGCTGTGTGTCAGCCCAATAAAAGACACTTTTTGTTTCTTCATCTTTTTTTGTTTAACAACTGAAATCGTTCATGTGAAGTTTCTAGCACAGAGCAGGTGTTCACGAAGCGTCTATTTCCATCTGTAATGAAGAGGAGGGCTGAGATTCAAGCCTAGTGTGCTTTCCTCCTGGGCTTGTTTCCCTGTGTACTCTGTACTCACCTCGTTTCAGGTCTCCCAAGCCTACCCCATACCCACGCTACGTGAAGCAAGAGGACAAGGCTGGTTGCAAAGTGCTGATTCTAGGATGGAACACAGAAACCCAGGAGATGTTCCTGGGGATGCAGCCAAGGTGAGTTACGTGCACTGGTATGTTTTGGGTCCTGGGCAGCAGATTTCACCTTAGCAGGAAATCACTGCCTCGTCCTCTTTTCCTGCTGCTGTGGCTGAGAGATTCCCTCACTGGGGGCTGAATGAGTGGGAGACACAAACCAGTGTGAAGTCAGTCCTCAAATTTACCCTTTTTGGTGATTTTTTTACACTGTAAATTTGAACATAAATAATAATTTTAAAATTGCACCTAGAACTGATTACAGAAAACTGATTTTGGATGACCGGAGAATGGGAGGGACAGTTTAATAATCAAGTTAAAAGTGTACTACTTGCAATCCCTTGGAAAACAGCACAGGGAATTGAGGGTAGCTGACTTGGAAGCTTGTCTTGAAAATGCTGTGCTGTTTGGAGCAGTTGCTTATCTCTCGGACCTTCTAGAACATCAGTGAACATATGTGTCCTTGTGTGTCAGGACCCATAGAAACCCAGGGATGAGCCACAGAACTTGGCCAGTGGGCCTCAAACAAATGTATTTTATATTGCCTTGGTTCTTTCATTGTTCTCCAGTTTCCAAAATAAAGGTTTTTTCAAAAAAAACTGTTTATCAAATTAGAGCTAAGATGATGCAGAAAAGCATTGTGATTCTTACTGACACTGTAGCTATTAATGACCATGCCTCAAATATCTTGGTGGGATGTTTTATAAACCCACTGTCTTTTATTAGAAGTTCTATGAATTAAAATCGTGTCAAAAAGGAAACAAAGTCTTTGATATTAAACTTGATATTTAGTGCCTCTTAAAGGAACACCCTTTAACGACATGTGAGGATTTGACAACCTACGAGAAATGTGTCGTGTATGCCTGTGGAACCCAGGGCTGAGATTCTCTACACGCTGATGGTAACTTAGAACCACGTGACTCTGAATCAGGGCTCTGCAAATGAAGTCCTAAGAACCAAATTCGCCTTGTCACTTGTTTTCATATGACCTACAAGCTAAGAATGATTTTTACATTTTAAATGGTTGAAAAACATCAAAAGAACAAATAATATTTTATGACGTGAAAACGACATAAAATTCAAAGTCAATGTCCATAATAAAATTGTATTGAAATACAGCCACTTTTTTTTTTTTTTTAAATGTGTTGTCTATGTACGCTACAATGACAGAGTTAAATAGCTATGGCAGAGACCACACGGCCCTCAAAGCCAAAAATAGTAATTGGCCCATTATAGAAAAAGTTTGCCAATTCCTGCTCTAATTCATAATGGACTCATAACTATACATTTTTCCTTTAGGAATTTACTGAGCAAATATCCCACTGACGATCATGGCGGGCAACTGTTGCCTAATTCAAGTCTCCAAAGTTGAGTTTGGGGTTAGGGAGGGGCTATAGGAAGAGGACAAGAATAAATGAAAAGAAACTGTTTAAATGGGAAGATACCATTTAAATTTCAACTTATTTAATCTAACAAGGATAAATAGCTTAAATTTAATTAATAATTAACTTTTTAATTTACTTTGCTCTCTACAGCAGATAATCATGTACCAGCTTTGGTACAACAGATATCTATCCTATGGGACGAGTAGCTTGCTCTACGACTCATGAGTACTCTCATTGTTTAACTGTTCCGCCATCTATAAGGTAATATGGGTAATTTTATAAAAACAAAATATTTAAATGGTAGAATCTCTATGACATTCTGTAACAAATGAATAATGATCATGGACATCTGAAAGGTACAATTCAATGAATTTATATGTACACACACTCACACCTGTGCAACTGTGACCCGGATAATGATTTAGAATACCTCCCTCACTCCAGAAGCACCCCTCATGCTCACTCCCAGCCAGTACATCCTCTCAAAAGTACTCTTTTGGGTCTAGCTCCTTTTACTCAACTTTATGAGATTCATCCACATCATTTGTTCAAAAATATTTTGAATAAAAGATTGTGTTATATTAATAAAATGTAATACTATATAACAATGAGAATGAGTATTACTCCTGTTGTCATTTGGGTGTTTCCAGTGTTTGGCATTGTTAGTAAAACTGTTATGAACATTCTTGTAAATGTGTTACTTATTAGCATTCGTTTATGCTGGGCATTTACCCAAAAGTGGAAATGCTGGGTAATGAAGTACACATATGTTTAACTTTAACGGATAATTTCAAGCAGTTTTCTCAAGAACTTGTACCAATTTACATTTTTCCCAGCAGTGCATGAGAATTCTGGTTGCTCAAGATTTGCCAGTACTTGGTATTGTTGGTCCATTGATGATGAGTGACAAAGTAACTACCTTATCATGAAACTTACACTAAGGTAAGAACATTTTCAAAACAAATGTTCGGAGATATTCCAATTATTGTACAATTTTATTGCCAAAATTTATATGTGTATGACTTTATAGGAATTCACACATCTATAGATTGTCATAATTTGGAAATATAATTTTAAAATAATCTTATAGAGTTTCAGTGGATTTTGGAATTTTTTAAAATAATAAAATCAGACATTGTTCAATGATTTTGTAAGAAAAATCAATTAATATCAGGGATGATAGAAATTACAAGCCATGTTTTATCAGAACCTGTGCATTATTGGTCAGTGAAACTGAAAAAATTAATATCAGTTTTCATTAAGTGAGCTTAATAACATACATTATCCCCATTTTACTGAGAATTTATTTTGACCAAGTTTGCCAGTGGTAGAGTCTGGATTTGAACTCATACAATCTGGGTCTCATCCTTGGACATTTCACTAAAAAAACAAGGAAAAACAAAACAATAAAAACAAAAAAAATCACTATGTCAAATAAAAGCCCTTTTCTCTCAATTCTCATTTATAGATGAAGTGGAAAGTGCCTTTTTAGATATACTCAGCTAGCCTGAAATGTTGAGATTATTTGTAAGTCATAAATTCAAAGATATCCACAATGTTTTGCTTACGGTCACCTCCTGATCCACCTACGTACTACACTGAACAAAAGAGTGTTAGAACTACCTCATGCTCAGATGAACCACTGCTTTTAATGATACCTTGATGTTTATAATAGGTTGCAGTACAGCCAGTAGGAATAACACTCAGATATTCTTTACCAAACGAAGAAAGGAGGAAAAAAATGCCAGCTGTCAAAATAAGAAAAAGTTACCTTCTCGCTCATATTTGATCGACGATCTAAATAGAACTCGGGAGACTTTAAAGCCACAACCAACCATGTGTGAAACTCACAAAGCAGTGGCCTCTGCATTGATCGTGGAAACCAATTCATGGCCGGCAATACAGTGGTTTGACTAGCACACAGTTTCTGTGATCCTGCAGCACAGCCCACGTTAAAAATGATTTGCAGTCTGGAGAGGAGGCCCCCAAAATACCCATATCATGTCCGTCTCAGTATCTTGCGTGAGTTTTTTAGCAAGCAAAACAAACCTTTGTTGAAAGTTGTGATCCTTACAGACCGAGGTGGATCTAATGTAGGGATGTATTCAGTAACTATTTATCATGTTGGCATAATAAGCTAATTATACCTGTTCATGGGCTTGTACATTAGAAAAATTCCGTCACCCATTTCAAATAGGCTCTGAACTCACACTCCTGTACCATCTTTCTATCAGTGCTGTTACTCACATAATCCTTGATTCTATGGGTTTTGCTTTTCTAACCTGGCATTACTGTTATTTCTTTCACCAGTGTTTTCCTGAGGAATTCTGCCTTGTTCTGTTGTTCTTTTCTTGCCTGCTTTCTTTATCCTGCTGAGAAAACAAACAAGCCTCCAGGCAGTTCAGTCTTGCCTTTAGCTCAGTGAAAAAGAAAAAACAAACCTAACAAAAAATAAACATCCCAAGTTTTTACAGTGTGAGCTGCTTTTCTGCCAGACGTTATGAAAATTATTATACTATGAGTTTTACTATATGGTAATTCTAGCAGAGGAGGACCTCTCCTTTGTGAAGTTTTAGGAATACTTGGTAACCCTTAAATTACAGTCCATTCTCTTTCATGTATTTCCATCACAGCGTCACTTAAACTAGAAATTTCTGGACAGAATCCAGAAAGTCAGTTATAGCTACAAAATATATCTGACAAAGAGACATAGAAACATAAAATAAACACATGGGAAGATGCTTAATATTATCAATCATTAGGGACATGCAATTAAAACTACACTGAGATGTTACTTCATGCCTATCAGACTAGCTATAATCAGAAAGACAATAACAAGTGTTGACAAGGTTATGGAGAAACTGGAATCATCATATATCGCTGGTGGGGCTGTGAAGTGATACAGTCATTTTTGAAAACAGTTTGGCAGTTTCTTAAAAAAGTGGAGCACAGATATACCCTATGACTCAATAATTCCACTCCTGTGTATCTATCTACCCAAGAGACATGAAAGTATATGTCCACTTCAAGCCGTTCAGGTAGATGTTTATAGCAGCTTTATATGTAACAGCTCCAAAGTGGGAACAACCCAAATGTCCATCAGCTAGTGAATGGATAAACAAAGTTGGCACAGCTATATAATGAAATAGTATTCAGCAATAAAAAGAAATGAAGTGTGGACACACGTTACAACATGAACCTCAAAAAATTATGCTAAGTGAAAGAAACCAGACATGAAAAATCACATATTCTATAATTCCATTTATATGAAATGGTAAATGACAAAAAGTAGATTAGTGGCTGCCTTAGGCTGAGAGATTAATGGAAACAGGAGTGGAAACAGAGACTAAAGGTAAATAGGACCCTTATGGGCATAATGAAAATGTCTTAAATCTGGACTGTGGTGATCTGTTGCACAACTCAGTGAATTTACTAAAAATCCTTGAATTATACACTTAAAATGTGTATTATGATATATAAATTTTTATACCTCAATGAAGTTATTAAAAAATCTGTAGATAGTGGCAAATGCCAATTGGCAATGAGGAAAGTCAAGCCTTATGTATAGATCTCACTAGAAATATCAGGGTATGAAACTATGAAGTTGTATATTTCCTGGTTTTGGAGTTTTCTATTTTGTGACTGTGAACCTGGGACTACAAAATCTTTATTGGCGCCATTATTTAGGGGCTATATCTTGCTTTTAAAGTTTATATCAATATTTACATATTCCATTGACCTTGCTTCCTGGGTAGGATCTCAGCACACCTTTCTCAGAACACTCTATTAAAGTTCACGGGAAGCCATTGCTTTGGACAAGGCTCCTGCACTAGATACCAACAGCCCAGATCAAATCAACGTGCAGTCACTTGTGTTAAGTGCCATGGGACCAAACTGAACTTTGAAATGAGCCAGTTTTCCAAAAATCAGGAGATTCACAGCAATCAATCAGAAGGGGCCCAGTTTCCCTGAGCTGGCTTGATAAGCAAGTCCCCTCTGTCTCAATGCTATAAGGAAAGTAACTTTGAACTGACCTATCCACTTTTTGCTCCCTGTTTCTGCTTTCTTCGTACGTCTTCTGTCTAGAAAGCCAACCTCTGCTCAGCTTACCGGAACACCCATTCCATTTTACAGAATGAGACGTTGCCTGATTCTAGAATTGCTAAAAAAAAAAAAAGCTAATTAAATTCTTGAACTAAATTTGTTGTAATTTTGTCTTTTGACAAGACCAAGGATTACTTCTAGAGATTGGATCTCTATGGACCGTGATGGCTGAATTGGGGAGACGAAGAGACGTTCCTGGCATCACTGAAATGACTACGAGGTGGCGACAGCATGCTCTCAAATGGGAAGCCGGTAGAGGAGGTCTGCAGTTCCTCCACGTTCATTAGCAAGCATCACTTTCATATCAGAAGTCAATGCTTTTGTTCCTAGAACACATGGACTATCTCAGTATGGTTGGAGGATGAGAAGATGAAATAAGAAACAGAGCCCTCTGATACACAACAAAGTAGAACTTTCTAACTACTGGTAATGAGGTCCTCAGTCATCAATGACTATTGAGCTTTCCTCAATGGAGGCAAGGTAGTGTTCCCTACAAAACAATTAGAGTAATTAAGAAAACAACCATCACAATTAGATCTTTAGAATCTATGCCTACATCCCTGATGAAAAGAAAGTAATTACAGATTCAATTACTCCTTTTCAGTGGGAATAGCTTAGGCCTTTTATAAATGCAAGACAATTATCTGTTCAGTTTAGACTCTCTTAGAAAGTCCTTATAACCATTTTGGGATTCTGTGTGAAATGTTCGTGTTTGATTTGTTTTTCAAGAATGCAAGTTCCCTGAGGGCAGATACATTGTTTCATGAAATTTTATAAAGTAAACACAAGTAGGCACTTAAAAGTGGCTGGCTTCATGCGTTTCATAATTAAATAAATACATGAATAAACACAGAAGTTAACTAAAATAGTTATCAGTCTGTGCTTACTATCAAGGGTAAAAGATGAGGAAAAGAAAATCTTTCTTATAATGGAGTTTTTTGAATGCTCTTGAAATACTTTTATTAATTTTTTTTGTTTCTGAGATTTCATTTTTTCTTTAGAAAGTCATATTCAATTAGAAGACTCATGTCTCATTAATATAGCAAAAAGGACACCAGACTTCCATCTTGCAAAGAATGGTCCTAAATTATCTCTGTCTCAATGTTAGTTGGTTAATTTATCTGGGCCGTTGTTTCTTCACATAGCTATGACATGATGTGATGTTTTGATTCTACTTCTGTATGTGTGTGTTTTTAATTCTAGAGCAACAAATGGTAACGGAATAAATTTGGCACACTTAAATGTGTGACATGAAATGTCATAAATGTTAGGTGTACTTTCCATGGAGTGGGGTCACTGACAGTGTGAGCCCTTTGAGGACAGGACTTTGTGGTCCTACCCAGTTTCCCCAGATGCTATTAGACAGTATCCAGCATATGTTTTGGGAGATTATACACTATCACCCTCATTTTTTCAGAGGTAATTGACGGATATAAAATATAAAAAATATATAGTAATAAAAAAAATGCCTGATCTAAAATACTCAACTAGTTAATAGCTGAGCTAGTACAGAAAAAAAAGCTGATCAAGCCTCCAATACTCCAGAGTTTGAGAGGATACATGTTTACATTTCTCAAATTCTGCTAAAATAATTTCAACCAATTTCCTTTAAATGATAAGAAAATGTATTATTTTTTATCATATAGGGAAATCATCTCACTGGATTGAAGACTAATTTGGAGCATTTACATTTACTTCGTCCACATACAGTCATGTTTTCCCTAAGCAAGAGTTCCTTATGTTTTTGAAAATCGTGACTCATATACTGCATGATTAGCAAAGAGCAAGTACGTGATGTGCTGTCTCCTTGTCACTTAGGTGTTTTCATCTCCAGCCATTTGTGGCCAACTCCTGGCATCTCAAAAGCAGCCAATGGGAAAACCTTCCCTTATACTGGAAGATAACATATCTTTCAAAATTAGAGTGAATAGTCTGGGTCGTCTCAGTGGTTTTGAAGCTTTATTTCTAACCAATAAATGAATGCAGAAGCAGGAACGCCACATGCACCTGGTCACTTATGACTCCCCTCTGCTTTTTCATGGTTCATCTCACTTCTCACTCTTGGCTGGATGGCCCTTGGGTGGTTCCTTTAAAGGTTGGTCATAGCTAGCTTCATTCCATAGGTTCTACATTTGGCCCTCAGATACAACCGTGAATCCAGTCCCTGTAGAACTCTGAAAGCGGCGGCTGTTGCCAATACATCCATGTACCTTCACCTTGAAACCAAACAGAGACGTGAGTCAGATGGTCCTCGTGTTTCTCAAACTCCAGAAGACACAGGGTGGGCTCTGATTCATTCTCTTCAAGTTCTCCTTCCCAGTCTCCTGATCGTGATGGTGGCTGGGGGCAGGTAAAATATGCTCACAACTGGGCAAATAAATCTTCCCAACTCATCTGTTAGGCTTCTCCAGGAATTGCTGGGCTTCTCTTATGTCATCTGAGGAGGGTAATTGGGTGACATTGGCTGGGCTGGCACTCACCTTTGGAGGGTGGGGACTTGATGCCTTAGGCCAGCTCACAGGCTGGAGAAACCTAACTTACAACTTCTTCCTTGGATATAAAAAATTCTAAACCTAGCCAATTTTTATAACATTAATTTTTTTTAATCTAATTTACTCTCTGTGTAGAGAATTCCTCATTGTTCCCATAGATTGCCACACTCATAAAAGACAATAATCGGACTCTCCACTCTCTAAATTTTTGCTTAAATAGCTTGGTCCACAAAGAACATCAGTTCTGAAGCATTTGGCCTCAGAAGAAAGTACAATATGCCTTGAATTATTATTTCGTGGATTTGGCCATCCTAAAAGGTATTATTTTTCAATGGTACAAACATTTTTCTTTTAACCAAGAAGTATTTTTTTCCTTCTTTTTGCCATTTCTAAAGCTTCCTTCTGAGTAACACAAATCCATATAAATGGTTCTCATATTGATTACGCCACAGTTTTTTCTCTACAATCATCACATCACCTTTGACATTGTCATTCCCACTTCATCTCAGTAGGTAATTTTGTGCCCTTAGTGGACACAAAAGACTGGTTTGAAGGTGGATGTGGTTTTTATCCCCCCGCATCTCTGAACTCTGTAAGGCCCTTAAGATGATCGATGTTTGTTTTTATGTTATCAATATCTCAAAGATGCTGTGGGATGTAAACACCTGAAAAAAGAACTCCACCTTGGCTACAGTAATGAAAACTCTTACTCTTCAGGGTGAGATGGTCCAAATAAAAATAAAATTTCAAAATGTCTCTCAGTAACTGGAACTAATGCAAATTAGAAGGCAGCCATGGAAAGAGCCTTACGATTGCTATCAGTCTGAAGCACAAAGGAAGAAGGATGAATCAAAGAAATTAAAAATAAATAATCTAAAATTGTGAGAGAGCCAAAAGCATTATGTGAAACACAACCTAAGGGAAGAGAGGGCTGCTGGGAGGAAAAAAAGTGGTCAATTATGTCAAATATTACAGAAATATCTAGTATAAAAAAATTAAAATGTGCATATCAAGTGTATCAAAATTGAGATCATTGGATATATCACAAAGAGTTCTAATAGCGTAATGAAGAAGTCCAATGATTGGTAATTAAGTGGTAAATAAGAAAGTAGAGACAAACTTCAAACTCTTATTTTGAAGTTGGAATGAGAAATGGAAAAAGCAATAGGGTGGAAACTACAGGAGTTTTAGCATTAAGAGATTTTGTATACAGACTGGGAACTGAGTCAATTAATTATGTTTTATCCCATATGTCTGTAATCAATTTGCCAACATTATTTTCTAAGCTTGGAAGC